>VWZW01007936.1:2436983-2470006 GCA_013397115.1 Edolisoma coerulescens | reverse complement strand
CTCGTTCCTTGCTTCCTTCCATCCTTCCTTCCTTCCTTCCTTCCTTCCTTCCTTCCTTCCTTCCTTCCTTCCTTCCTTCCCCTCTTCCCTTTAATCTCTCTCTCTCTCACTCTACCACTTTTTCAAAATCCACCTCTGGGCTAACTTAAACCAATTTCTATGCCAAGTGCATCAGTGGTGTTATAATTTGGGCTTGGAGAACCTCTCCTGTCCCCACTCATTGGCCTGGTGTTTGGGATGTTGGGGAGCCAGAGAAAAGATGTTGCTGGTCCCTGTGGAAGAAGGAATCACTTGATGAGAAGAACTGCTGTCTGTCATGGCTTTTGGAGAGAAAGTCAAGAGCACAGGCTGCAAGGGTTTTGTCTGAAGAATTTGGAGGAGGAGGAGTGGAGGGCCTTGAACTGGAGACAATGGACAGGAGATGAAGGTGGAGGACTCTTCGTGTATAAAGTCCCAGACGTTATATATGGGGTGGAAAGGGGCTGGCCTCTGTTGATCACCACTGCCTGGTGGGCCAGCAGCGCTGGGGAAATGTGGACGCTGTGGAGGGACAGGGTCTTGTGGGGACATCTGTAGTTCCAAGCTGAAAGAAGACAAGCAAACTCTCAATGTGATTCAGAGAACAGCCTTGCAGATGCACCACAGCCCACCCTGCAGGGATCCCCTTGGGATGATGGAACATTTGTTGTCATGGCCTCTCTGGCTCCTCCTGAAGCTGCCAGCAAGGAGGATGTCTGGGAAAGTGTGATAGCACCTGAGCTGCTGCATTTCAGCCTTGGGAGTCCCCAGCCCTGTGGTTACCATGCAGTATTGAGTGCATCCTTTTTTGTAAATAATTATTTTGCAGTCTTCCTCTGCAAGTGGAATCACTCAACAGTACTCATTGCTTCAGCTGGACAATTTTTTAATAGGTACAATACAAAGGAAAAAGAGCATCTTGGTTCCAGCACTTGTTAAAGGGTCTTAAAACCCCCAACCACAGCACATTCTCTGGTGCAACATGACTCAGTGTCTTCGGCTGACGTCTTTGGTGACATCGCTGATGACTAAAGGTTTTTCCCAAGCAGCAGAAAGTTTAACCCTGATTTATAGCAAGGGGTGCTATATTGATACCAGCAGTATTTCTCTTTTGCTGTTGTCAGGGTGTGTCACAGAAGGGGAAGAGTGAGTATACCTCTTCCTGCTGGGCTGAGGGTAAGAGATACATGCAGTATACTAGAAGCTGTCCTGCAGTTATGGCTGGGACAAAAGAGTAGGCCAGCCAGATTCCACTCATAATAATCAGGAGATCGCTAAAGATTCTAATCAGGCAGAAATATTTTCCCATCAACTCATTACAAATTATAAGGAGGTTGCAGCTCTGGATTCTGGCTGCCTTTTCTCTTGCTGAAATTAACAAGTGCACCTGCTGAAGGCTTTGGTAGCTCATTTGGTGTGACACATGGGCAATGTGAAGCAGGAAGGGCAGAAGGGGCAGGGGGAAGAGCCCAGAGCAGGGAGGGTGTCCCAAGGAGCGGGGTTGTTTTGTCTGGTGACCTGGAGAAAGGCGAGTATTTGCCTGCTTCTTTGTCTGGGAAAAAAACAAGGGAAGGGTGGCTACTGGAAGTGCTGCTCCTGGAGATGGTGGTGGCTTTTGAATAGTGTATCTCTTCTTGAACTTCTTTGTGAGCCTGACAATGAGTACATGAGGGGACCTTCATCCTGTCTTGTACGTTGGTTGTGGGCCTGGGATGGTGTGTGATAGCAGCTGAGGACAAATGTGAGAAAGTGTGAGAAAAGCAAAGCAGTGCAGAGACTTGGAGGGAGCTGTATTTTGTGGAGGTCTCTGCCGGCTTGTATTCCTCCTCACCCCATGTCACTGAGGAGAATTTTGATTGAGTGCATCAATGCATTGCTTACCCAGACACAAAACATTGCTGCCTGTTGGCTCACCAGCACCTCTGTTTTCTTCCCATGAAGATTGGCCATGTGAGGAGAAGCTTGCAGTAGAAACATCTCTGGGAGACTCAAAACATAAACCATGTTTTATTAAGCAGCATCTGACACTTTTGCTGAGACTAGTACTAGGTCTTATTGACTGACCAAAGCTACGAAGCCTATTGACCCTGAGAGGCTGCTCTTAAATATGGAGGTCCGTGGCAGGCTGTATTTGTTATGAAGATAACCCTTACTCTTGTTAATCCCCCTTGTGTCAGCTACTCAATAACCTGCCTCACAGATTCCTCTGTATCTCTGAAGCCATTTGTCTGCTGAGACAAATGTCCTCCTCTCCTACCATCGGTGGCAAAGGTCATCAAGGTGGAAGCAAAGAGCTTCCATGAAGTGATAGGAATCTGTGGCAAAATAGGTTTTGGATACATAGTTCTGTTAATTTACCACCTACTTTGATGTCAAGATGCTAAATAACAACTTTTGGTTCTGCAGACCCTACAAAGCAATCTTGACTTTTTCATCTTTTTATCTTAGCCACAAGGACTCTCTGGAAACTTGAGGAATGAACAATGTCAGAGGAGCAATATCCAAGATGGAAGGAATATAAGCAAGGCTCAGAGGCTGCTATCCAAGAAGAGTTTGTAAATAGATAGGAATTTTTGAAGGTAAGCTAGAAATGCACCCTTGGGCTCTATGGCAGGCTTTCTCTTCTTGCAGAGTCAGGAAATGAACCTGAGAAGCATCTATTGGATGCTGTTAGCATGTCATGGTGCATCTCTTTGGGCTCTGTTACCCTCCCAACAGCCTTTGTTGAAGGGTGAATAGCTATATCTAGTTGACAGACATGACTGAAGGCCCATTCTTTACCTGTTACACAAGTTACTGTCTTCAGAAGGTGAAGACAAAAGCCACATAGGAGTTAAAATTGTACTATTCCTCCTGTGGTATCTAGGTACTGGCTAGCAGCAAAAGCTCTCAAGGAAAAAGATGCTTGGAGTCTGTGTGGGGGCATTAAATTAGATTTACTTAAATTCGGACAGAAGAATGTTAAGTACAAAAATTAAAACACAAGTAATTAGCATCTGAGGTTGCAGGAAGCAATTCATTTAGTAATTCCACTGTGAGCTTGCTGGGCTTAAGGTTCTGGGGTGTGTTCTTAGCTTTTTGCTTCTGGCACTCTTTCAGCTGCTATCTCTATGCTACATTGCTTCACACCTGGATTGACCTGCCTTTATAATGTGTCCTTGACATCCAGTCAAGGTGGTTTTGAGGCAGAAACAGTCCTATTAAAATTCTGGTGAGAAATCTGAGGCTCTTTTTCTAGTGCTATTAATAGTGAGTTTGTATCCTCCTCTAACGTGGCTATGCTTTCATGCTCCTGTCTGAGCCCCTCCAAGGATCTCTGGATGTGCCTGCCAGAGATCCTTGTTCACAGTACTGGGTGTATGTCTTGGAGCAAATGCAGGGAAGGGCCACTAACAAGGCTGCTGTCCAGTCTGAGTGTGGTGAAGTACCTGAAGACTAAGGACCAAACCAGACTTTGAGGTAGCACTCCTGCTGCTTGCCCTCTTTCTCTGGCTAGACATCCCTGTGAACAGTGCCGTATCTCCACAAGAGTGTGAGGAAGCAGTGAGCTTGGTGTGGTGACTATGAAGGCCTCGTGCACATGATGGGATTTAGTCAGGAAACTTTCAGGTACTTGTGTGAATTCCTCTCTGTCTGATCTGGATTGTATCCAAGGAGTCATGTGGCCAAGTCATGCTGAAGTGGCTATGAAGTACAGCAATTGAGAAAGTTGTGTCCCTTGGGAGTCTGTATTGGGACCAGTGTTATTTAATATCTTTATTAATTACATAGATGAAGGAATCAAGTGCTCCCTCAGCAAATTTGCAGGTGACAGCAAGCTGAATGGTGTGGTTAGCACACCTGAAGGCTGGGATGGCATCCAGAGGGATCTGGATAAGCTTGAGAAGTGGGGCATGGGAACCTCATGAGGTTTAGCAAGGTCAAGTACAAGGTGCTGTACCCAGGCTGGGGCAATGTCCAATATCAACACAGGCTGGGGATGAACAAACTGGGAGCAGCCCTGCTGGGGAGGACTTGGGGCTGCTGGTGGATGAGAGGCTGGGCATGACCCAGCTCTTGGAGCCCAGAGAGCCAGTTGTATCCTGGGCTGCATTCAAAGCAGTGTGGGCAGCAGGGTGAGGGAGGGGATTCTGCCCCTCTGCTCTGCTCTGGTGAGACCCCATCTGCAGTGCTGTGTACAGCTCTGGGGTCCCCAGCACAGGAAGGACATGGACCTATTGGAGTACATCCAGTGAAGGGCCACCAAGTTCTTTGTAGGGATGGAGCACCTTCCCTGTGAGGAAAGACTGAGAGAACTGGGTTTGTTCAGCCTGGAGAAGAAAAGGCATGAGTGTGACCTAATTGTAGCCTTCCAATACCTAAAGGGAGCCTACAAGAAAGATGGGGAGGGACTTTTGACAAGATCATGTAGTGACAGTACAAGGGGGAATGGCTTCAAACTGAAAGAGAGTAGGTTTAGATATTAGCGAAAAAATCATTACTGTGAGGGTGGTGAGGCACTGGAATAGGTTGCCCAGAGATGTTGTGGATGCCCCATCCCTGGAAGCGTTCAAGGCCCAGAAGGATGAGGCTCTGAGCATCCTGGTCTAGTGGAAGGTGTCCCTGTCCATGGCAGGGGAGTTGGAGCTAGATGATCTTTAGGGTCCTTTCCAGCCCAAACCATTCTGTGATTCTATGAATTCCAGCAGGCAGCCTGTGCAGGCTGTGGAAAGGAGCATGATGAGTGATTATGCACTGTGTTGCAACACAGCTACACAGGGACGTTTAAATGCCTCTTTCCAGCTATTGCCTGATTGCTGCTGTGTTAACAGGAGCAAGGATCCTCTCTCTTTTGGCATTCAAACCCCACATGTACAGTACAACATTTGTAGCAGGCATTTCAGCTTTCAGCTAATTTTGCTGCTACTCTTGCAATCTTCTACCTTCACTGTCATCTCTGTCCTTCTTTTCTAAAACTCTGTCATGCCTGCTATCCATTCATCTATCACAGCCCGTTGCCACCTTCAGGATGTTGGCATTGTGGGTGTTCAAAAGCAAACACGTTGCTTGGCATGTAGTTTTTGTAGCAACAGATACAATAAGTGAAAGCCCTAGAAAAGGCATCTTGGCTAAGTTTTATAAATGCACTTGGCTTTAGGAAAGACAAGACCTACCTTGAAGCAAAGGGCCTAAATCAAATGCTTCAAATGCATGAAGATCTTCAGACTTAGAACTTTGGAATAGCTACTACTGCAGATTTTTTTTAGTTGTTGTTTTGGTTTTTGGTTTTTTTTCCTGTATGCTTTAGGATGCTAACCAAAAGGGACTTGAAGAAAAAAGTAGAGCTTCACTTTGGACTATAACCGTCTCCCACCAATATACTTAGTGTTTCACTTTACTTCTGTATAAGCTGGGAAAAGTGGGGGGGAAATGGAGCAAGTTGGTAAGAGCCTGGCTTGGTTTCTCCATCAAGATCTTCTGTTTCCTGACGTATTACAGTCATCTTTTCCAGCATAAGTCACTGACTGAGGGTAGTGCATGTCCACCAAATAACCTGTGAGTGGCTGCCCATCTCAATGTCCTTGCCCATCAGCTGAGCCACCTGCCCAGCCTTTGCTTCAGATGTAGATTTTGTGGAGGGGACGAGTAACCTAGAATTGGCCTGCTTACTGGATTCTAGGGCCCAGATCTAGAAAGAAAGACCAGATTAATATCACAAAAAGTGAAAGAACAGCCACTGAACACTTAGCATAGAGCCTGGAGTTTGGCACTGGGCTAGGAAGATGGAGGCAGGGAAGAATTGGTGCAGTTTTGAAGATGGTAAATCCATCTTAACACAAGTCTAAGAAAGTGAAGTTGAGTTGGGATTTTTTTTCTTGTGAACTAATGGAGAATGCTAAGCCTTGGAGACGGCCAAGATCATATGGTGTGGAAGTAAACACCTATTTTTGTTACAAAAAGTTTGAACTGTTCATCCCAGCCTTCTAGTCTCCTGGCAACAGTGAAGAACAGACCATGCTGGGACCACTATTTTAATCAACCTAATTGTAGGTCCTCTGTCTCCTCCCCCCGCAGTCAGTCTCCTGGGAGAGAGAAAACCCTTTTGAGCACGTCACCTAAAGGACTTGGAGACTCTTTAGTTTGCCCTGCTGCAGTTACATGTTTTGCAGTGCAGTATGCATTTCATATTTCTTGCCTGGAAACAAGGCATTACATTGGGGGGTTTGCATTTTCCCGTCTGTTACATTAAAATGAATTTGTTGCTTTCACTTCACCAAAAATATTCCAGTTGGATATTAACTGCAAATAGAAATGCTTTACAGTTCCAACATGTTTCCCTGACTACCTCTCTTCCTGTCCATGATGTTCAAAAGGCCTTTCTTCCTCCTGCTCCTGTCCAGAGAAGTGCTCTCTTGCCTATGCAGATATGCAAAACAATAAATATTTTGGGTACAAAGCATACGGTGATAAGAAACATTTACTCTGATAATGAGAAGCATCAACTATTTTCAGTCTTCTTAAATACTTCTAGTACTTTATTAGGGAATTGGTTTATCCTAACCTTCTCAGCCTCCTGGACTTCTGCAGCCCCTGGGCTGCTTTTCCAGCATGGTCAATGAGATAGAGGTCCTGGTGCTGAAGTGTCATCACACAGTGGGAAATTCTGGCATCTGGGATGATACTGTGAACAAGCTCAGAAGTGTGTGGCTACACAGAATAACTGGTGTAATGGCTGGTGTAAAAATGCTTCAGTGCAGTGTAATTAAACTGCTGCACTTAGTGCAAAGGAACCAGGCTGTCCCTTTGCCTCTCATTCTCTTTCATTGTCTTTATCTATTGGCAGTAAAAGGCAAAAATAACAGTTTTGTATTTTACTCCTCAAAACCATGTATACAGTACTGGGTGACAAAACCCATCTGCTCTCCTGTGCTGCCTGGCAGCAATATAACACTGGTCCCAGAGTCAGCTGGCAGGGCACATCACAGCTTCCTCTTCTTGCTTTCGCTTCTTCTTCAGAGCACCTGAAAACAATTAGGANTTGGTTACACTCTTTCCCCTCTGTGTTCAAAGGACTGACCTCAAATCTATCCTTACCAGACAAGTGACCTGAAGTGCATGCTTCTAGCCACGGCTCTTCCAGGGTCACTGCTGGAAAGCCTCCCAGGCATGAAAAGAGATTTCTGTTTCCACAGCTGATCCTGCAGCACCCCTTGTCCACATAAAACCTGCCCAAGAAACGGGTAGGACCCACACCAGAACGGTTGCTGGGGGTTCATGGTGCCTGTGCCCATGGGGGCATCCTGTTGTGCTGGGAACACTGGATGCCCAGGAAGCTCTTCTGCCTTTCCGCAAATGAGCTCTCAAGCACCGGGCAGTATCTTGAGGCAATTTAACAGGCACTGGGGGAGGCTGATGCAATTCTTTCTTTATACCCCACTCTGTTCTAGTGCTGTAACCCAGCAAAGGCCTGTCTATCAGAACTGGGAGCAGCATGCAGCCCTCACAGGGGCACTAAATAAAACCCTTGGTGCTATTCAGTGGTGCCTCAATCTCTGTTGTATTGTTGTTGCAGGAATCATACTTGCTTTCTTCATTTGTATCCTTGCTCTCCCTACCCGTTTTTCTTTTGAAAAAATCCACGGAGTGATTAGATTTGCAAATGAATGGGCAGGGAAGTGACAACACAAGTGAGCTGGAGCTGAGGAGCACAGGTATAATTACTGTAATTAACTCAAGCATCAGGGGCACAGCCAGTGTTGGGAGCATCACTGGGAGTTGCCATGGGCGAGAGATGGGAGAGGAAGAATGGCCAGCTGCAGAGGTAGTTCTCTGCCCCATGGGCCCCCGTTCCCCCCTTGAGTGCCTTGATAAGAAAAACGTAGTTGTGCCCTGTCCCTGTGGCACGTCCACTTAGGCTGCAGGGACCCACATTTCCCCAGATGAGGTGCAGAGGAGCTCATTCTGTCTTGTACCAAAATTACTCGATGTCCTGTTTGGGCAGCCACTAAGGAAATGCCCTTGTTTCCTGTAAGTCCCCAGGAGGTGGGAGCATCCAGTGTGCAACAGCAGTAGCCCCCGCCAGACAGACAGAGCCAGAGCGCAGGGAAGCAAAATCCCTAAGCTGCAGCTAAGCCCTCGCAGGAGGAGCTGGGACAACTGGGGCCAGCTGACAGCTTGTCTCAGAAGCTCTTCAGCATCAAAATATGTTACCCATTGACTTTGCTAGGTGCTGGTCTGTGACTTAATGGTTGATCTAAGAAATGGCCTTAATGATCTTCATTGCTGGCAGACTGAATAGGAAGCATTACCTCAATTTGGAGAGAACGGCCATGGATCCATATGGAGACACATGTATGGCATGGGAGGCGGTGTTTCATGCACTTCTGATCATAACACCAGAAAAGTTTTATGATCACTAAAGAAGGAAGCAGTATGTCTTTGTCTGCCCTAATTCCACTAGTTACAGGGCTGCGGTCACTTTTCTCCTCTTGGTAGTATACACTTCCATAACCTGTGTCATGTTCCTCTGGGAACACTGCAGGGCATGATGCTCCCAGCACATGCTCCCTGCCCATTTCCATGAGCACACTCTGTCTGCCCTGCAGCAGAACACTGTGACATGTCTGCCCGCATGACAGGTCCTGCAACAGCTCTAGCTCTTGGCAGAAGGACTTCTCCTCTTTTTGTAAAGAGATGGGGGGCTGATTTCAAATACAGGTGTTAAAAACATTACTTGCCATTGGTCCTATTCTTGGAGTCTGAGACTGACACTGGTTTTAGGGTTTTATAATCTTTCTAGATGTGACTGTAATTTGTTGGGTGGATGCATTAGATTTAGCATATGAGAAGTTCCCACAGGAAGACATAAACAAAACAACCCCCCAAACCTCTATATTTTTGGAACTGCACAGACCAGCGAGCCTGGAATGTAAACAGTTTTCCTAGCTGGGGCTGTGGAGTGAGGGAGGCATGTACCACCACACACGTGCAGGGAGCTGCAGGGGTCTGAGGCTCTGTAGTCACCCCTAGGAACAGTTACACAGGGTTTTTGGAAGAGGACTGTGGTTTTGTTGCTGAAAGATTAATGTTCCAGGCTCTGTTCCACATAGTGTTGAGAGCACATAAATGTGTATCTGGTGTATTTAGAAAAGAGATTTGCTGAAGCTGGGTAGGGAATGGTGTGTGTGTTTTGCTGTACTGTAAAAACTTCAAAACTCTCCCTTTTCATTGTGGAAAATACCTGATGTGAGGGATGGGGAATGCAGAGTTCTGTGAACATCTTCAGTTTAGACTTGCTACTACTGATCAAAAAAGCTATAGGAAATAGGATTGGAAGGGGCTTTGAGAGATCATCTAGTCTGTCTCCTTGCCCAAGGCATATCCAGCTGCACTGCCTTTGCCTTTGTCAATATTTTGACTGAGCTCTGGGCAATTTATTCCAGTGCTTCCCTATTCTTAACAGATTGGCCCAAATCTTCCATGCTGAAGTTGAATTTATTGCCTCTTATTCACCATGGGCATGGAAAACTGATTACTTTTTTTCCTTGTAGCAGCTGTTCAGATATTTGAAGCTGTTATGGCATCCTTCCCCAGTCATCATTTCTTTATCTGGACATCCTCTGTCTGTTCTGTCTACCCTTGTTTGCCATGGATCCTAAATGTTTGACGATTCCTCTTCTCTCCTGGGCTCTCTCCAACTGGCCTCTGTCTCAGAGTGGGACACCCAACACTGGACATAACACTTCAGGGAAAAATCTACATCACACGTCTGTCAGACTGACATTAGAGTCCCAATATGATACTTGTTTGTCCTGTGGTGGTGAGGAATATTTTTTACTGCTTTTCAGACTGTGGTGTGCAGTAACTTCCAGACCCCTTTTTGTAGAATTGCCACCTAGACAGCTGTTCCTTTTTCTGTATTTATGAAGTTGATTATTCCTGCTTAAGTCTAATTACATGAATATGTCCTGGTTGAATTCCATCTTGTGTTCTCAGATCATTTGTCCAACTTGGTGTGATTGTCTTCTGTTCTATTTCTGTCCTCTAGTGTATTCAGTCTCTCCCAGCTTGATGTCATCTGCAGATTTAATAAGTATACTCTTTATTCCATTATCCAAGTCATTAATGGAAATACTGGCTAGTGCTGGACCCTCCAATGAATACCTCTAGGATCCACTGAATACACCTTTCATTTGGCAATGAAATAATGATAACTATTTTAAAGAAATGTTTTTCTAACCAAATGTTATTATCGCACAGCAGGTTCACCTAGACATTCTTCTCTTGAATATCTTGAGTCACATGTCAAAATGTTGAGATGTTGCACTTGCTGCCTCCCAAGCCCTGTTACTCTGTTGGAAGGGGAGACTAGATTGCTGTGACTAGAGATGCTCTTGTAAATCCTTATTGGTTGTTATGCTGCTCTTTAGGAATAATTTCTACTTTAGGTTCAAGGCTCTCCTATTTAAAGGATACAGCTCAGCGCTTTAAACCAATAGCTCAGAGTAGCTTCATGTGTACTCATAAAATCCACTTCATGCTTGGAGGTAGTTACTTACTACTAGCGGTATTTATACTGAAGGGAAGGCTAAGTCCCAGGAAACTCTGATGATCAATCACACAAAGAAGGTTGAAACTAAGAACCAACCCAAGGAAACTTGCCCCTAGATCCTGGTCCAAAAACATAACTTAACTAAGCCAGGTTACAATGGGCAGCACAATTCTGCAGCAGCATCAGCAGCTTTCCTCAGAGATGCAGGCACCAAGCAGGGCTGGCTATGACAACCAAGACCCCTCAGGCTGAGGATGCTCACATATTGGGTCTTCAGCTGCGCTGGGCACTGGGCTGCCTAACAGGCACCATGCTTAAAAGAAACACAGTGCTTGAAAAAACAGTAAGCGTAGTCCCACATTCCCTAAAGAAATAACTTGCATCCTAATCCAGGAATGAGGATAAGTTGTGCATCCCAGTTGCTCAGAGGTGTCCTGGGATGAGAGTTTGGGCAGGCACCTTGCTCCAGGCATGTCCCCTCTCCTTGTGCACATCCTGCTGCTGTCTTTGGTGGCTCGTGGCCCCATGCACTCTGACTTGCCTAAGGGGAATGAGGGCACTATCTCCCTGCCTCAGGTGAGGAGTGGCACTGATATCCTGCCTGCTGGCTCTCTGTGCTGAGCCTTGGCACAGCTGGGTGCGCTGCCAAGCACCTCAGCCACGCGCTAACTGGACTCTATTCCTCGACATGTTCTGCAAAAGGGCATTTAAATGCTCTGTGTTCAGCAGACAACTGTCAGGGAATATCAAATTGCAATTGTCTGCCTCTCTTGTTGCTTGGATAATTGGATGGTAAAAAGCAGAATACCGATTCCCCACCACACCAATAAGTGCATTTAGGTATTTTTAGCAAGTAAATGTACCAAAATTTAGAAGCTACTAAATACAGAAAGTCTCAGCACTTTTTCCCTTCTTTTTCGGTCTTTTCTTGAAATCTTATTGACAAGACCTCTCTCTCATGTACTTTGGAAAGAAATGAAGCAATCAACAGCAATATTTTTTCCAGTGTGGGGAAAAATTTTTGTTCTGACTCATTAATTCCCAGCTGTATTCCAACATCACACTGTGTGGTGTTAGCATGGCTGAAGGGACTCTTTCTAAAGTTCTAAAATTAAGGATTTTAGTTTCTCAGCTCTGCCAAGGAAAGACTCACCTGCCACTGTACCATGCTGTGAATGGGTGACAACTGGATGAAAAACTCAGGAGAAAGGGAAGAAAAACAGTAAAAATCACAGCAACCAACATGCTGAATGATCTCTTAGTCATTGTGGGATTTGCCCCCTCTCTCCCTGTTCCTTGTCCATATTCCTATCTAAAGCCCTGATGCTGAAGTCAAGTCTACATGTATACGTGTAGGATCAAGTGGCACAGATTGGAGCTTTTCAGGGCATTAGCCCCTAATTAGCTGCTTGAAAAACTCATATTACACTTCTAGAAATAATTAAAAAAATAAGAGCTGATCCAAATTTGTAATAAAATGGTGTGACTCATAAAAATGTCATCAAATTACATTAAAAATTGCTTCTTAAAGTGACTTTAAGCCCAGTAAATATACTGTAAGTTGTGGGTGCTACTGGAGCAAGTAAGAGTGTCAGCACAATTGGGATGCGTGTTTGCTGGTATGGTAAGTCAGGTGACCAGAGCGGATCAAGTTTTCTTGTGGCTTATACTATTAGAAATTGAGAGTACTTGTGAAGTAGAAAACGGGTGTTCTGCTATAAAAAGGAGAGCATCTGGCTCTGGATACCAAAGACCTGTTTCCACATGACTTACACTTTTTTTCTCAGATGTTTCTGATGTTGGCATGTTGCTTACTTTAGCCAGAGCCCTTAAGGCATGGCTGGGGAATGGTATTTGAAAAGCATAAAGGTTGCTCTTTTTGGAGCTACCTGCATGTAGAAAAGGAATGTCTAGAGGTGCTTAAACAGAACATGCTTTCCCAGCTTGCTAGGGAAGTGGGAGCTGGATTGAGCCTTGTTTTCCTTTTGTCCTGAAAACCTCTTCCCAGATGGGCATAGGCCTAGCAGCAGAAATCAGGAGATGACACCGGGAAAAGTAGAAAGCAGTAGAGCCTTCTCTTCCCTCTCTGGTGTGCAGCACCCTGGCCACACACAACCTCTTGGGCCATACCTCTGCCACAGTTTCTTGGTGCAATCCAAGTCTGTGCGGTAAAGGCCCTGCTGCCTGGGAAGATCTGCATGGATCTTTATAGACATCCTCCGTAGGATGTAGCCATCCTCTGGCAGTGTGTGTGGGGGCTCGGAGTTGCAGGGCAGGGAGAATTTCTTTAAAGATTATTGCTGAGCACTTGGGTTTACATTGTTCTCAGCAGGTTCAGCTCCCTGCCATCTCTGATGGCATCAAACAAAATTAGAAGGTGAGCAGGTATCAGCATAGAGCAGAGCATGGGGATCCAGCTTACTTAAATTATTGTGGTTTTGCACAATTGCTGGCTGAAAAACTATTTTTCAGAGAGTTGGAGTTTGTGACACATTCATTGAAGCACTCTCGCGTATGGGTTCTCTGCTGGTGTTGAATTCACATTTCACATCTCTTCATGGAAACTTGGTTTCTCTTCTATTGTTGGTTTGCCTGTTTCCATGAAACTTCTCAGATAGAGATGTACCCATGTCATAGATTTAGCTGAAATTTGTCCACAAATTAAAAAGCTCTGGGGAGGTGGGGGAGGCAGGAGGAATGGCATGCTGCTGCAGGTGCACACAGTATGTATGCGTGAGCCAGCTTCCCTACAGGCAGGCTGGTGCATTTAGCAGGAAGTCCTAGGCAGGCTCTTCCTCGCTCTTTCTGTTAGTACACAGAGGGTTCTTACAGACTGCCTGCTTGGGAGGCCTTGGGGATGGAATCTTCTTCCTTTCATGCAACTCTTCCAGGAACTCCTGTCTCAACATACTTCCATGGCCTCCACATACCCCTTTCCCTAGCCAGAGTCCTCTTCCCTTTCCTGCAGTGCTTTCTTTTCTCTTTTCAACAACTCCTTGTTCTTCTTTCTCTCTCTGCCCCTCTTGCCACTCTTCCACCCCTCTTACAAAAAGCTAGCTTGGGGAGCAGCAGAGAGAGTTAAACCTGCACGGTCTCATGACTGGAGAAGCGTTGGTGGCCTCATGCATGGTAAAGTGCCTTTTTGGCATGCAGAGCTGTGAGCAACCACCCTCTCCCTCTTCCCCTCTTCGGGCTCTGTGCCAGCGGGCAAGCATTTGCAAAGCAAAATTACAGAGCTCTCTGGGTAATGATCTGCCCATTCGTTCTGTACAGCAGGTGGCTGGAGGCTGAATCCACGCCACTCCCTCTCAGCTCAATTCCCATGCACATCAGGAAGAGATGGCTATTCCTCCCTTACAGCTGCTTCCAGGGAAGAGAGGCCAGGGGAGTCACCCTCCCAGCAGAAGGATGCCGTGGGGGTGAATCTCTTTCTGCAAAGAGCCACAGTGAGCTCTGACCAGAAAGGCCAGATTCAAATGCCAGGCACGTGCATGGGCAGAGAGGAGATGGCATCTTCACTCCGACTCATACACTGTGGCTGTGCAAGACAGCAGCACCATTTCCCAACCTGCCAATTCTCCTCGGGGCATCAGGGTCAGAGAGTTGGGATGTATCAGGCATGTCCCTTCTAAAACCTCTGTTCCTCTGTCTAAAACCTGCAATCCTGTGAGTCATAGACTGGCTGCAGGGACCCACCAAACTGCTATCATTACTGGGGAGGAGTTGGGAGGCTGTTTTGACTTTCCTGCAAAGCTCCGGGATAGCCCTCAGTGCTCAATTTCTGATCCTAACTGTTTCCCTCTTGTATTAATCCAGGTTGGATAAGGCCTTGAGCAACCTGGTCTAGTGGGAGGCATCCATGCCGATGGCAGGGGGGTGTTGGGACTAGATGATCTTTAAGGTCCATTCCATCCCCTTAACATTCTATGATTTATCTGTATTTCTCCTCTGCCATTTGCTTACTCAAAGAAAGGCTAAGCAGGTGTGTACGGAGTCTGCAAGGCCACCAGTGAACAGGCTAATTCTGGCTGTGATACATCCACGTGATTTTCCCCCCTTCCCTTCCCTTCCCACTGCTGCTGAAGGCTTCCTATACCAGCACCATCCTGCTTTCCCCTCCTGCCCTGCCAAATCCTTCTTGGAGCCATCAGCCTGTAGGATTTCTTTTCACTGTGTTGGGAAGCACAGTTCTTTTACATCAGTAGGAGGGAAAGAGTGTCAGACCACAGACAAAGAGGAGCAAAAGACCCCTAAGCATGTCACATTCACTTTCTTTTGGTTGCTGGAGAATAAACTTTGCAAATTAGGAAGTTGAAAGTTTATCTTTTACACTGTTAAAAAGGATGGGTGTTGTATCCTGCTCTGAACTCAACCTGTATCTCTGTACCCATTTTATCCTCTGTGACTCTTAGCGCTCTCTCCTCCCAGAAGGAATCCTGTTAGGAGTCTCTTATCCGCATTTATCTTGCAAAATAAATATTTAATAAACAAAGACAAATACTGTTAAAGGGCATTCTGAGACATTAACTTATTCCCCTAAGCAATAGAACAAACAAAGCAACTTCATTAGCCGTAATATAGCGTAATGCCCAAGTGTCTCGCTTTGGGTGGAAGAGCTGGCTTTGCTCAGGTAAGCCAGGATCTCTGGGGACTGGGATGCGCCAAATTACATGCACAAGGACGGAGGGTCTTCCATGACACAAAAGTGAAGCTCTCCTTCTTGGGGAGTTCAGCTTGGTCCAGCAGTAAAGCCTGTGTGGTCACAGAAGTGACATACAAAGCTGGGAGAGTCACAGATTCCTAGTCCTGTTGCAACTCCTGAAGGCAGTCAGAGCATCCAGAGGAAAAGATGTGAATGCTGCCGTCCTGGTGTGGTTGCCTCTGGGGCCCCATGTTATTTCTTATGCTTTTTGGCTTCTATGTGAAAACAAAACCCAGTGAGCAGTAACTTCACAACAGCAGACAAAGGAAGACAGGGTGAAATGGGGGATAACAGAAATGTGGATTGTAGTGAAAAAGGAAGTGAGGGGGAAAAAAAGACCATATGGAGGGGATGAGTCCAGGGAACAGGAATCTGAATTTTGACTTCTTCCTAGCCCTCCAGAAGTTTAGTTCTTTTCCATGCAGTGTGGGTCCTGTAAGAAATTGTGTATGATAGAGCACATCTTTATATATAAACATTGATACATGAAGTACTTTAAAATGTGTTATAATCTGATAAACTGTTACATGTATTGCAATGTTTTTCCCATTTCTTGAATCTTCTCTCTTGTGATCTTGAAGCACATTGCAAGCTTTCCATTCATTAAGTTTCCCGGCATCTTTGTAGGGCAGGCTTATCTCTGGACTACAGATAGCAAAATTTAAACTAAAAGTTCAAAATGCTAAGCTGAGAAAATGACCCAGCATCTCAGGCCCCAGCAATGCCGGTTAATTTGAAGCCTGTCTATCAAGACAGTCACCCATACAGCTGCACAGGAGGGGCAGTGACTTGTGCAGAGCCCATGGAAGAGCTGAGGAAGAGGAGGCTCTGCTACCTTGTATTTGTGCTGGCACCTCATGGGAAAGCTTCATTCACTGGCTTGGGGCTGACTCCAGCACAGATCCAGCCATGTGAGCAGTCCCCAGAGGGAGTTGTTAAGTGCTTAGGACACAGCCACTTTGGGCTTTGAAGTCTGTGGCTGTGCTCAGGGCAGGTCCCTCATCACCAAGGCCGCCCAAACTAGCTCTGGCTCCTCCAGCCCTTCTCCAGTCCATTTCTTCCTGTCATCTCTGCATCACTCAGCCCAGAAATAAATGCTGCTGCCAGGGACTGGGAGCCTACATGTGCTGCCTTGTCAGTGGCAGCCTTGGCCAGTGCTCATTTTGCTCTTAGCACTATCACCCTGTGGAGAAAATATTGCAGCACTGGTGTAGAGAGGTCTGTCTCCCTCGACACGTGGTGTACCTCCAGCAGATGAAAATTTGGTACTTTCAACACAAGAAAAGGCAAAGCTGGGGATGGGCAATTCAGTCTCTTTAGACCGCTCCCCTATCTGTATTCCTTTTTCAAGAGTGGTGGCTTCTCTGCCTCTCTTTGCTGCTGGACAGCCCTGTCACAGCCTGTTAAGTCAGCGGCATCTCTCAGCACTACCCTGGTGCTCCCTCCTGCCAGTAGCCTGTGTGTATGTACACTGGAAAAGGACTGAGGGTACTCACGCCTGTCCCAGGCATGAGTACCCTCCTGACTAGCTTGGCCAGGCTGGGCCAACAGTGGTGTTTGGTGGTGACC
The DNA here is from genome assembly GCA_013397115.1 of Edolisoma coerulescens. Classification (NCBI taxonomy): domain Eukaryota; kingdom Metazoa; phylum Chordata; class Aves; order Passeriformes; family Campephagidae; genus Edolisoma; species Edolisoma coerulescens. The sequence continues at coordinate 2,453,186 of VWZW01007936.1, read as the reverse complement.
CCTGTGGGTATTGAGTGGGTTGTTTGCAGTCCTGTTCCTCGGACACTTCATCTCAGAGATTGCCACCTACAGGAACACGACCTCTTGCCTGAACTAGTCCCTTCATTGCTAAGCTATTAGTAGAGAGCAACAAAGTGGGGCTTGCTGCAACATTGCTCCAAGACGCAAGAGCTTCCTCCTCCCAGGCAGGTCCTGCTGCTGACTCGGGGCTTGGGTCATTTCTGTGCCCAAAGAGAGAAGACAGGATTGGATTTAGATCTTGGATGCAGCTGCACTAAGCCAGAAACATTGGTCTTTGGTAAACCAGAGCTGGCACAGGCCCTTAGGGCTATCAAAATGATGCAATTTTACCAATATCAAATCCTCCTGAAAACTAAACATGTTCCCACCCCCTGGGAGGATCCACTGTGGAGCGAAGTAAGTCTGGCTTGGAAATGTGTTCTCAGTTTGGATCTTGGTCCTCTCCTCTGACTGCTCTGCAGCACACACTCGTGAAAGTGATTCTTCTCAATCCCTTGCACTTGTGCCACTGAATAAGGAACAGGAGATGCTGCCAGAGTTCACATTGAGTGCCACAGGGATCTAAAATAAATACTGCCATGTAATAGATTTTTATCCACTGCCTTGCCGTAATCCCCATCTGAATCCCTTCCAAATTGCAGTCAGGCAGCTGTTTGTACAAGTCAAACATTGGTTCAGCTGCTCTCAAAAGGGATTCAGGAGGTACAGGCTGGAGGGAGTGCTAGCCAGGGTGCTGGAACAATGGGATTTGTTATTTGATTTGTTATTGGAAGGGTTAAACTCTTCCCACAGCAACCAGCATCAGAGTATCTCCCCTTTCCACACATGAGGAGGAAGTACCCACATGAGGAGGAGGTACCCACAGAAAGGATAATTGCTGAAGCAGTGAGTCTGGAACCCCTAGGAGCTCTCCTGCCCTGCTTGGCAGGGCTTCAGAGGGCAGGATCACACCTGCCCATGGCTGGCTTGAAGGGCCTGCAGGCTGGGAGACCTCCCTGCAATGTTAGGTAATCATCTGTTCCTCTGGGGTCGGAGCAAACCACAGGTACCTCAGCATCCCAGATAGTGTGTATATTGGGCTTTGCTTCCTGGGCTGTATCTGAAGTTTCAAATAGTCCCTGTTGAAACCCTTGGCAAGGATTGCTCTTCTTCCTAGGGGTGCTTGGTATCAGGGGCATGGCCTGGTGCCCAGCACATGGGGCCCTTCCCGGGTTTCTTTAGCCCATCTCAGCACCTGTGTGAAGGGAAGGACCCCAGAAAAAGTCCTGGCATCCTGGGTAGTGGCTACCAGCACCGCTCTGCTCACACTTTCTGGGTTTCCTAATGTATGCAGTGTTTTTTCTCAGGGACAGACCTTTCAAGTCCTCACTGTTCTATTTCTACTTCATTTCATGCCCCCTCAATGGGCTTCAGCATTGTGCTTTTCTCTTGGCCCATTACTTCCCTGGCATCAGTAGGGTCAAAGCACAGGGCTGTCTCAGACATGGAAAGCTTTGGTCCTTGGGATTCAGAAAGTTTCAGGCTCATACAGGGGAACATGTACTCTGGTTCAGGCCAGCTCCTCACACCAGCCTTGCAGCTTCCAGAATGATGATGTTAATGCCTACCAGTCAGGATCAGGACTGTTTTGCTCTACCAGTGGTGACTTCTGCAGCGGTCAACCTCTTGCAGACTTCTATCCCCATGCCACACTAGAGAGCATGGAAGGAAATACAGCAGAGCCAGTTGCAGATTGAGTAAGCATATCTCACTTCCAGAGATGGGGTGAGGCTGGAAAGAAGTGTTGTGGTGAATTACAGGTCATTGCAGTGGAGACCAGTTATTTGCCTGTGCTTTGTACAGCACTGAGCCCAGAACTGAGTCTTCAGTTAGTACTTCTACACATCCTCTGTCCTTTCTGCTTGATCTTACAAAGGTTCTGCTGGTGCTGCATTAGCTATGCAGCTTCTCCAGCAGGTTAAGAGCTTCCTGGAGGCATTCTCCATAGTTCTCATGGTTCATGCATGATTTGTGAGCACAAAGATCTTGGGAACCATGCTGAACCATACTGAACCATGCTGTCTTAGGCGCTCTAGTTCCAGGTACTTCAGCTTCTGCTCAACAGCCATTGCTGCTGCCTGCAGCAGGGCAAAATGACCAAGACAGAAGTAAGCAAGAGGAAAGGATGCAAAGTACATGAATGACTGCTGAGCATTGTTTTAAAGATGGGGGCTAGATAACTGGCAATGATAGTCTGCTGGAGCAGGGGAAAGAAATTCCCCTGGCAGTTGATCACCAACAGATGAATCAGAGAAGTTCAGTCTAACCCAAACAGATCTGAGCAAAATCTCAAGTTTAGCCTAGGAGGAGTGTTAAACTATCAGTGAAATGGCTTAAGAGTTTCTGTGTGGGGTATTTAGGCTCATTTCCACAGCAGCAAACAAGCAGTATTATGGTGCCAGCCAGAGTGGCTGCAGCTTAGGGGCTGGGGCAACCATGTGTAAGGGAACAAGGGGATTGCTGGCAGCATTTGTCTCCTACTTGACTTGGAACTCTGCAGATCAAGTCAAAACTGAGGGAGAGCAAACAAAATCCTGGTTCACAGAGAATCCTGCTGCAACCACACTGGCCACAGACTCAGGTCATCTCAGGTTGGGGAGGGAGAAGAATGGCGCTGCCCACTCTCCAGGAGAGTGAGAGCAAGAGGCTTAAGGCTCCTCGGTGCTACAGAAAGTAACGGAGTGCCCTGCAGCTCACAGCCCTGCTTGAAAATGATGGAGGCTGACAGATCTGGGATTAATCTAAAGGTTTCAGCTCTCTGAGCACTGAGTGGAAATTCGCCTGGAAACCACAGCGCCGGAGCTCAACATGATGAAAGCACTAACTGGGAGGGGGGAGGCAGAGGCAAGTGTGGGTCAGATAGCTTGCCCCACCTGATTATGCACAAAGGCTAGAACCCTCGTCTCTTGCTCTCTCTGCTGTGTGTCTGGGTAGAGAGGGAAGGTATTTAGTGCTAATAAGAGCATTAAGAAATAGGCCACTTTTATTTTGTACATTAGGCAGGCTCTGCTGCGGGTGCAACTTTGCATTGCTAATTAGATTCAAAGGCAAAGCTATCCTCTCAGTGCTCAGCACTCCAGATTGTACCTGCTCATGCTCTCAGAGGAGCCAGGTCAGGTAGCCTGCACAAGTACTGCAAGCTGTGGTTTTCCCTATGCAGGCATTTGTAGGTGCTAGGTTGCTTGTGTGGGATGAAAAGACAGAGCGGGAGGCTGAGAGCCAAGGTGTGCTCTGCTGATGCAAACTTGGACTTCTCTTGTTCATCTTGTCTAGCAGCATAGGAGAAAGGCTACATCCTGCTCTGTCTATAGCTTTCCTGTGAGACTAGGATGCTGACCTAGTCCTGAATGTGGAAGGCCAGGATTCATCTGATTCGGCATCCATTAAAACTGCTGCTTTAGCCCATAAAGTTATAGGGACATAGCAACTTTTTTCCTACTACACCCAGGTGCAGTTTGCAAGGAAGAATGCATATGTCCCCCCTTGCCCTCAGAGACCAATAACCTTTAGCTGAGGCTGGCAAAAGCCTTTTCTCAGTGCAAGAAAATCACAAACTGTACATTCTGTACTACGTGAGTCTCCAAGTATTAGCACAGCTGTCACACTTAGCTGTGTCCGCACGTTCATGCCTTCATATCCAATTCCAATACAACACTGCCATCACCCCTGTTGCTCACATCAAAAGACTGAATGCATCACAGTGCACAGTTTTAACTCCTTTCAGTTTAGCTTGCTCCTTAAATACATAACCCACAGTGAGTGGGCATGTGTAATATATCCCTGTGTATGGTTCTGCTTAGTGCTGCAGATGGGGCTGCTGATCTGAGTATTTTAAAGTCACTGGGCTACATCTGCCGTAGGTATAGATTGGTACAGCACAGTGGTATTGCCAGTTTATGCTAGGTGAAGGTCTGGCCTAGAATGTGAATCTATAATAGAAACTTGCTTGTGTTCTGAAAAGAGGAGATATTTTGAGTGTATAACCAAATGGCATTCTTAACCAGACTTGTAGAAGGTATAATTGTAATTCCAAAATTATAATTGTTATTAAATAATGTAGCAGTGGAAGGTTAGTTTAAGGTTGTGCTTTTTATCTATTTGAAGTGATATTGTTGAACCAAAATCCGCATGGTGATATGTCCCAGCACACAAACTGGATAGGTACCAGAGATGAACGAACACAGGCACAGTTTCAGACCAACCAGCCAAATCTGAACACATGTCCTCTTCTAAGAAAGCAGTTTAGGAGAAATAATTTTCAGCTCCATGATCCACACACCCAGTCATTATCACAGACATTATGATGGTCTCTCCCTGCTTATATTTTAGAAAAGCTCAAAGCCTGAATTAAAATACAGTCGTTGCTAATTCAGAGTAAGTGGGTTACACTGCAGCTGGTGTCTGTTTGCCCATCTGATGTATGAATAGCAATCGATTTGGATTTTTTTGCTAAACTTGGTGTGATGGTGAGTATGAGATCACTGCCAAATCTCCATGAGAATTATGCTTGGTTTGGCTAGAAGACTGATGCAGATTGGCCACCCTATTAATGGGTGAAGCATACAGTCCTCTCCAGCCTGGGAAGTTGTTTTTCCATGGGCATCTTCCTCTGTATTTAGTCTCAGGAAATGTAACAACTTATAGAGGAAAATACAGGCAAATAGAGGAAATAAGGGCTCCAGTTCTGAGTCCTGTACTAGATGAATTTCCAATAAATGTATGCTGATACTCATCCTGGGTTTACTTTATTACTTTATTTTTGTTCTTTTCTATTAGATTTACCCTCCTATAACACCTTACCTCTTCTTCAGAGAGACTGCCAAGATTTGGAGATTATTGCCTTTTTATTCTGCTATTATATGATTATTATGTATAATCGTAGAATCATAGAATATCCTGAGCTGGAAGGAGTCCACAGGGATCATCAAAGTCCAGCTCCTGGCCCTGTACAGGACAGCCCCAAAATAACACATGTGCTGAGAGTGTTGTCCAAACACTCCTTGTACTCTGGCAGCCTTGGTGCCATCACCACTTCCCTGGGGAGCCTGTTACAGTGCTCAATTGCCCTCTGGGTGAAGAACCTTTTCCTAATATCCAACCTAAACCTCCCCTGACACAACCTCATGTCAATCCCTTGGGTCCTGTCACTGGTCACCACAGAGAAGAAATCAGTGCCTGCATCTCCACTTTCCCTCACGAGGAAGCTGTAACTGCAATGAGGTTTCCCCTTGGTCTCCTCTTCCCCAGACTGAACAGACCAAGTGACCTCAGCCACTCCTCAGACAGCTTTCCCTCCAGACCCTTCACCATCTTCTTAGCCCTTCTTTGGACACTCTCTACTAGCTTTATATCCTTCTTATATTTAGTGCCCAAAACTGCACACAGCACTCGAGGTAAGGCCACACCAGTGCAGAGTAAAGTGGTTACTTAATGGTAATATTGTTAATTGCTATCATAAACATAGATACACCTAATAGAGCTTTACAGCTCTTTCAAGCTCTTTTTAACTTTTCTGAAGTTTGTTCTAGGCTGTTAATCTCATTCTAGGACTGAGGTGTGGGGAGAAGCCCTTTTCCTGATCAAGTTGACAGCAAGTCTGCTGCTTTGAGATCTTAGGAGACAAAGCACCAAGTAAGCTCTACATACTGTTGGGAACATCAGAGAAGTAACTCCGTGAAACAGCACTGTGGTTTGTGTTTATTCTCCCTGGGTGATATCTGCATTAAAGCACTTGGTTTACAAGTGATGACGAAGTTGTTCTCTGCTGCAAGCTGAGCCTGAAGGCAGGAGGCCAGTGTGTGATGGAAAATACGGAGTTTCTCAGAGCGATACATTGCCTTTTCTTTCTCATAGCACAGTTTTGAGGAGGAAATTCTCTGGCTTGATGTTTAAGTACCAGAGACAGAATCAGTGATGCTGGGAAGAATTCAGGGATGGGAGGGAGGTAAATGGGCTTGGATGAATCAATAACAAACTTGAATCTTTGATCAAAACATGAAGTGGCATGCCTGCCTCCTTCCCCTGCCTGCTGCTGTCTGTTCCTGACTTGGATAAAGCTCGGGGAAGTTGGGGAGTTAGCAAATCTTTAGTGAGTGACTTTGCATGACTTTACACAATCTCCACATATGGGGATATATTGTGCCAGTCCCTAGGATGATGTGACATGACAAGTGAAGAGACAAAAGATATATGAACCTCATGCAAGAGACCATGTGCAATTTCTGTCTTTGTGGAGCGAGCTGTACTGCAGACAGGCTTTCCAGCAGGGAATGTTAGAGCTCAGGTTTGTCTGGGTTCTGTTCTCTTCTGTGCTTGTTGAACATCAGGTTGGAAAAAAGCTAAGCTGCTGAGACTTGAGTTTTGGTGCTTTCCTTCATCCCACTGCTGCTGTCTTCACCCCATTGGCCTTCCTTGCTTAGCTTCTTCTGTGTGTCTCACCATGGGTGGTTGGAGTGCCCTGCTGCTTCCCTGCCCTCTGCCGAGCCTGATGCTCCATGGCACGACTTCTGGTGCTGCCACTTCCAGGTGGATATGGAGATAAACAGCAATGTTTGGCTCTTTCCCAGCCAGTCCCTGCCAGGGAGACAACAGCAGCACTTAGAACAAACATTATCTTTTGCAGTACATGAAGCTGTGATAAGTTGGGATGGTACTCGTGAGAAAAATAGTAATGTGCATTGAAAGCAAAAAGGACTGTCACCTCAGACCCTGTCCAGCTGAGTGTATGCTTGATGGCATGAGATCAATGCTGAATTTTGAAGACATGTTTTTCCACACAGATTTTAGAGCTGCTAATGCCATGACTTTGCATCATCAGTGTGGCAGAAATTAATCTGTGACATTGCAATGGAATTAAAACAGAGAAGAAAGTGGTGGAACCTGGCCCAGTATCCCCAACTTTTGAAAGCAGGCTTCAGTTCCTGCAAGGACCTGCTTCCAGTGGAAACTCCCCTGAGCTTACGCCTTTCTCTGAGGCAAAGTTTGGAAAATATTCCACTGAGGCACTTTAATACAGAGGTGTTGCTTACAAAGTGGATTGCTCCAACATGTAATATGTTGTCATGATTTTGGTCACTTTGTATGCTACAGTCTCTGCACAATCTACAGTACAGAAGCTTATGTTCTTGTGTTAAAGGTGACAGTGCTGGTTTATGGGCCATTTTATACCATTGTGTGCTGCCCCAAGCCAGGGTTGCAGCCTTGCAATGGTGTAAGTATAGTTGGTCATGCCTTGGGGAAGGGGGATGGACTATATAACCCTTGAAGTCTCCCTTCCAGACCTATTTTCTGTGATTGCAATGCACATGAACCTTGGAGGAAAAACTAACCTGCAATGCCATGGCACTTTTTCCACCAACTCTTCATTTGATGGCTCCTTTCGAGATACAAATCCTTCACCCATTCTGTCCCCTTGTCTGCAGCTCTCTGATTCTCCATAAGTGGCTCCATAAGTGCAAAATCACTTCCATGGGAATAACTGATGCCTTTTCCCCTAGCAGCAGTTTAGCTGTGTCCCCTGCCCCATGACAGAAGAAGATGCTCCAGAAGCAGCGTCAGCTTTTTCCTGCCACTGAGTTGTTTGTTCCAGCCCTTCTTCCCCAGCTGCTGCCGACAAGGTAGCAATTATGCTCCCATCGATCCCTCCTCTTCAGGAATCACCCTGTGCGCACTGGCACACTGTCACAATCAATAGCCCAGCCCTTGTGCAGAGACAGCGAGGGGGCCAAAGAGGCAATTTGCTCACTGGACAGGTTACGATGAAATAATATTGTGTCAGGAGGTGAAGTGGCAGAGTGGCTGGCACTAAATATTTCCCTCTGCATTGCCACAGGGAAAGCTAGGGCTTGACGAGATTTAAAGTCAGGCTCAATACCTGCTGCTTAGATCCTGTTGGAGATAAAGTGTAACTGAAAGAATGTGGGGAAATGATTGTTTAGGAGACAAAATTGATGTGGGCCCTTAAACCTATCACTTCAAAATCGTTCTGACTAGGACTGAGAGGAGGAGATTAAATACCTTTCATTTTTGGCCTCTAGCTGATAGGGATTAAACACATACAGGGTTCACTGGGGATAAAACTCAGGGCTTCCAACAGCCAAACTCAATCAATTAGCTTATTGGTAAAAGACAAATATTGCAGGCAAAAAAAGGAGGTTCATGCCTTGACAGTCACTGCTGTCATCCCATCTTAGAGGCATATTACAAATTAGGCAGTCAAAGGTATCACTTTCAGCCAATTTTTAACAGGCAAAGTAGGGGGAATTTCAAGACTTCTCTGAAATATTTTTATTTTGTTTTCAGTAGCCCCTTGATATTGTATCTTGAACAAAATGAGTAAAGAGCTTTATGCCTGTTACTCCCTGGTTCAAAGCTCATGCATGAGACGTGGTAGTTGTCTCTCCTGAGTAAAGTATATTACAATCTTCAGCTTTGCTGGGCATAAGCAGAGGACACTGAGTGCTGCTTAGCTCAAGGGCCTTGGTGACCATACTATACTACCTATCTGCACCCACTGCCCTCCTCCCAGCACAGATCAAATACTTAGAAATACATACAGTTACTTAGAAACACAATCCTGATTTCTGTCATGGAATCTGTGTTAATTTGCACAGGATAACTGTGGAGCACTATTAATCTGGAAGCTGCAGAGCCAGCACGAGTCATCTGGGGCCCTGTGAGCAGCCTGCATTTAGACTGGCCACAGACTGCTTTTCAACACACAGGGACCTTATCAGTGGCAGCACTGGGGTCCATTTCTGTGTTTTGCTGGGCCTGAGAGCACTGTCCCAGAGAAACCATGGGATGGCTGGAGGCTGCAGGAAACTCCAAGGGCTCAAAATTCTGTTAAAACAGAGGCTAGTGAATGCATGGAAGCCAGTGATAACAAGGTATTCAGTCAAATGTGGGTTCATAGGAAAAGACGGCTTAGTGTTTAGACCTGGGAAACTGCCTGAAGACTGCTGCTGCTCCCAGCTACGCCTCACACACACTTGGCCACCCCAGGTACAACATTTAGGCCAGATTTTTCAGAAGTGCCCAGTTATTTGGAGTGCTTCATTAGTGCTAACCCAAGTGTGGAGCACCTGCAGATGCCCCTCCATCAGCAGGACCTAGCAAGCCTCTGTACATCTGTTCATCAAGTCAGCCAGCAGTTAGGCATCTTGCAGTTATAATGGAGGCTTTCTGCTTTTAGCATCTCTCAGTTTCCACCTTTGTGAAATGGAAGCAATGCTGCAGGAGATAAACAGCTTAGTGGGAAGCCCACAGGCCAGAATAGCCTTTACACACTACATGGCAGCAGGGACAGCTTGGGTAACTTGGCAGTCCTAAGAAAACCTGGGTCTTAAGTGCCATCACAGGATGCTCATCCCAGCTGCATGGCTAAGCCCTTGGAGTTTCCTGCAGCCTCCAGCCATCCCATGGTTTCTCTGGGGCAGTGCTCTCAGGCCCAGCAAAACACAGAGATGGACCCCAGTGCTGCCACTGATAAGGTCCCTGTGTGTTGAAAAGCAGTCTGTGGCCAGTCTAAATGCAGGCTGCTCACAGGGCCCCTGGATGACTCGTGCTGGCTCTTCAGCTTCCAGATTAATAGTGCTCCACAGTTATCCTGTGCAAATGCAATACAGGACTGTTTGCCCCTTTGTGAATAAATGGGGGCAGCAATGTTTGAGGCAGGCCTGGCAAGGTAGGGAGCAATTCCCTGGCAAGCAGAGAGCATCTGGCTTTCCCCAGCCCCGCGGAAGCAAAGGGCAAGGCATGACCCACCCTCTCCGTGCTGTACAGCTCCCATCTCTGCCAGATGAATGGTGCTTATTTGTCACCACAGAAAGGAAAACCCAGCCATGTGCAAGCACAACATCTGCTCGGCGGGGGCTGCCGCTGCTTGGCATGTGCCAGCATGAGGCTCAACACAGTTTGCTGGACCCCGTGCCACGCTCCCTGGGGGCTTTGCAGTGGCGCTGGCTGCAGTGCAAGAAAGGTCAGGGGTGCATGTGCCTCCCGCCAGCAGGCTCAGAACTGCTGCATCAGAGCCTAAAGCGAAGATTCCGTAGCTGTGTAGGGATGTGAGCAGGGACTGGCAAGCTGAGGCCAGTGGGCTCTGCCAGGGCAAGTCGCCTGCCTGTCCCTAGGGGTTAGGAGGAGCTGGGCAGAGTGGGCTGGCAGCTGATAGGTGTTTGGCTGAATTTCCAAGGGATTGCCATGAGAATTTGGATGATGCCTCCCCCTTTCTGTGGGGTTTTCTACCTGGAAATGCATTTAACAAGGCATTTGAAGATTTCTTTATTTTTGTCTTTTGCAGTGCAAATGGATCTGACTCAAATCCTTAAATGCCAACACTTTTTTGGCACTGATTTATCTCTGGGTATGACACTAATGTCTCCCCCTCTCCAAGGTACTGTGGTTAGGTTAAGCCATAGCATATCCCTGCCTGGGGGCAAAGGGCAAAAGGAATGGGTTCCTGTGCAAGGCAGGAAAGCTCTGCCCCAACCATGGGGCAGCATCAGCCCCCTAGGTGCAGGGGTATTGTGGGGCGCAGGTCTCCCCTTGTTGAACTGATGAGTCCATGCCTCTTATCTGTATTTGTGTAGTGATGAGGGCTTTCCACTAGAGAGAGACATGAGTACACACAGAAAACCTGTTTGCTATTTGTATCACACAGTTCACCTGGCCAACATGGTGCAAAAGGGAATGGCTGGAGCTGATCATGAAATGAGCTTTTTTGCCCTGCTGAAATTTTTACTTATCTTTTCTGACTGACACTTGTCTTCAAGGCAGGGTTTGGCAAAGAAAATCATGATTTTTTTTTGTTCTTGCTTAAAAACGACCCATTTTTATCCTTTGTAGTTCTTATAGAAGAGGCCAAAATATATTGAATTATTGGACAGTCTTACAAGGAAAAAATAAAGATCCTTGCCAAAACCACTTTTATTAGAAATACGATTTTTTGAGAAAATGTTCAGCTGGTTGCTGTTTTCTGACGAGTGGATATTACCCAGGCAAAAATTGGTAACTCTCACGTACCGTTTTTTCTCTATAGACAAAAACCCAATTCAGTGACCTCTAAAATATGCACATCCTGTGGAAGGACCATGATGATATTGAACACAATACATTTAAGAGCAGAAGTAAAGCATAACTTTCTTAGCTGAAAATCCTAGGGAAATAGAAATGTGGCCAAGGACAGTGGTGATAATACTTCTTTATTTATGTGTCATGCTGTAATCCTTGTAGGCAGACAGGCCTGTGCTTTGCACACCAGAGGAAGCTGGTCCTCTCAGCTGTTTCTCACCAAAGACCCACACAGCCAGCAGAACCAAACCCTCTTAGTGTGGTGTTGGAACAGTGCCCATTTGAAGGGAAGAGCACTGTTGAGTGAGGTGCCTTTAGCACATAATGTATTGTTATATGTATACAGTGTAGGTTTTCCTTTGGGGTCACCTGCAGCTCTGGGTGCGGAGGGTGCGTAGCACCTAAAGCTGCTTTGCCTGGGATTTGTGCTGAGCATACAACTCAGGGTGGCAGGGCTGTGAGTCACACAGTTTCTTCTATTTTTGGATCCTGTTTTTGAATGCTTTCCCCTGTGGTATATGGGTGGTTGGAGGAAACACACACATGCAGGCTTCACATACTGCAAATAGAAAGTCTGCTTTTAAAGGCCTCCTATTGCTTACTTGCAGATCCTGCCAAGCTTCAACCTGCTAGTCTTGATAAACACACGCTCCTGGGGTGTTGCTCACTGGGAACAGATGGTCCCATGGGAAACAGATGGCCTCAGAGCTGGGAACTGCCAGGAGCTTTTGTGGGAGATGGGATCCCATCCTTTACCTCAAAGGCCCATCCTAAAGGCACAGTGAGAGCATTCTCCTCTGGCATGTTTCTCATCCCATGATAAATCCCCTTTCATTGCTATCAGGTGTGAGTGGGTACTTGAAGCAGGGGGTTCCAATGCGCAGGCAGTGTCCTCCTTTCTGAAGGACATAGAAGAAATCTGAGGAGTGAAGATGGAAATAGGTAAAACATATAGACTCAAAGACTATGAAGTAATGGCCTTATTCTTTGGTGCCTCCCAAATGGCTCCTCACCGCCAGATATGTCTTGCACTACCCAGAGTAAGACCATAGCACATCTCCATCATTACTGGAGACTGGTAAGTAAATCCATTGCTTTAGGTCTCTTTTAAGTTAATATGGACCAGAACAAGTCACTTTTCAATATTCACTCTTGAATTACAGTCCCAGCTTTGCTCTATTTTATAATCTTGGAAAGCAGAGGCGCTGGATTTAACTGATCCCTTTACCATCAACAACCATTCCTGGAAATGAATCACTGCATCTTATACTGTTTCCCTGATGCTTTCCAAAGAACATCTCATATCTTAAAGACATGTCTTTTCCTTTTGTGTTTATCTAACCTGGAGCTATTATGATTGTAGTAGCTGCTGGATTCATAACACCAGGGGCAGAAAGCCTCTCTACATCCTGCCTAAGGCACCCCTCTCCTAGTTTCCTGTAGCATTTTTTTGAGGGATATGGCCTAGACCCAAGAAAATTGTTAAGCTCCCAGTTTGTATTTGTTCTTAATTTTCCCTTTTGAGAACTGGCCCTCAGCTAGTGCGGTTTTCTCAAAACCTGCAACCCTTTGTTATACCAAGTTTTTGTTTGCTCCAGTTTGAAGCCCAGTCTTTCTGCAGGGAGATAATCCCACACATAGGGGAATAACTGTAGAGAGATACTATAGTTGGGAATTTCTACCTCAGGGTCGTGTTTTATTGTATATCACTTCCTCCCTCTGTAACACCCCTCTGGCCTCCTAACAAACCCCTCTCTCCACTTGTTTATGGACTTTCTTTCTATTTCAGAAATCTGGTAAATGCAGAAGTTTTCAACAGAAAATGCAGACTAAAAGCTGTTCTAACCCAATGTTTCTTGCCTCTTCTTTGAAAGCCCAGTGCACATTAACTGAAACTTATATGCTTCTCGAAGCTGCCTGTGTTGTTATTGGAACTGATGCACATTCACTCCAACCAATCTATTTTTATTTGAACCACTTACTCCGTATGAAACCAAGCATAATAACTACAGTCAATATAGATATATTTGTTTTTATTTAAGCTCCTAAGTGTGCTAAAAGCAAAAAATGCTTTTCTCCCTGAAAACCAATATATATGTATAATAGGCAGAAAATGTATGTATCAGTCAAAGCAGGAGTGGCCGGTGGCACAGGGGCCGCTCCTGACATCGCTGGCACTGCCACCCGCGGCGGCGGGCGCGGGGCCCCGGGCTTCTGCAGGGGGTAGGAAGGGACAGGGTCCGTGGGGGACAGCAGCTTCCCCTGGGGAGCGGGCAGCTTTCCCTCCCCGGATCGGCGGGACTGGAAGGGCAGCGCGTCCCGGTGCTGCCGGCTCAGGGCACGAGGAGGCTCGGCCGGGGGCCGCTGTGTGAGCCCCGGAGCCGCCTGGGGAGTCTGAGGCACCTCCATCAAAGCACTTTTTGGGAAGGGCGGCAAGTGCCATGCTCAGGGACCAGGGAGGCCAGAGCAGCAGGGGAGACCGAGGAAGAGTCCAAGGCCGCGTTGGAGCAGAGCAGCAGCTGAGCCGGGTCGGGCGGGCTGGGCGGAGGCTGCAGCTGCAGCCTGGGGAGGCGCAGGCACTGACCCCGTTTTCCTGCATTGTTCTTGCGCTCAGGGGCAGTCAGAGGGACGGCGTATAATGAGTGGGGAGGGGACTGGGGAGAAGAAAGTAGGGAAGAGAGTCTTGGCAGAGGCAAAGACTGTTTTCCCCGTGTGCCCATTTATTTGTCTCAGTACCAGAATCGATAGTTAGAACTTTGTTCATTGACAGTAAATTAAATTGGTTGAAAATCCCCCCAAATCAGAAATCTGTTTTTGTCCATGACATCAAAATACCTCTATGAGTGGATAGAAATGAACCACTCTAGGGATGGGATTTTACCCCCAACATTTAACATGGAAGTTAACAGGCATCTTCCTTCTGCTCTCTTGGGATCTGCTTGTCTGCTTTCGTTCATCAGGCAGCTTGTCACTTTTCATCATCAGGACATTATTACGCAGGAGAAGAAGAACTTCAAAAATGTTCAAGATGGCTTATCAAGGTTGGAGGTGCAATCCAAGGTGGTTTGTGTCTCCTGGTTGCTTTTGAAATGCAAGGTCGTATCACCTATTCTGACCACACACCTCATCAACAACTACTTGTGCAAAGTATAAGCAACTGCTTCCTTCCTATCCTTCCTCCACAACCTTACAACATGTCAAAGCTAGGAAATGCAATGGTCTGATGAGTAATTGTGGCTGGCTCTTCCATGTTTTACAGCTCCTCCTAGAGCTCACAGACCATCACATGTGTTTTCCTATGCTCACACGTATCTTTTCTGTTAGAGCAGTCCCCTCTTCTTGTAACAGCTTTGTTAAGCTGACTCTTCCACAGAGATTCAAAAGGTTCAGTTTGGTTATTCTGTTCCCATGCTCCTGGGCAGTCAGTGCTCATTACCAGAACCTCATTAAACACACTGAACTGTGAACGGCTTGTTTCCAATTGCACGGAGTTACATCCAGCATGCCACCGGACCTGTTCTGAACTCCACAAAAGAAAGATCTCAGACCATTAGGAGAACTTAGACCATTAGCTGGTACACAGAACTGATTGATCCAGGAGCATCTATTCGGGCAAGCTTCAGATCCCAGTACCTCCCAGTTAATCCATTTAGCATTGTGTTTGCATGTTTGCTGAGGCATTCAAAGGGGCTTTATGGAAAGAAGGATTTCTCTATAATGAATGGAAACAAACAAGATCAAAAGGCAGAGATAAGCAAACAGACAGGATTTCAAACCTAACCTGCGTTTAAACTGAGTGGATGTCAATATTAATAACATAAAAGCAGTAGTGAAGTGTGGCTGACACACCAGGTGGAGAATGCTTGGAGACATCTGAAAATCCCATCAGAAATTGCAAAGGCAAATATAATTAGCATGTCTGGAATTGTCTTAATTCATTTGGTCTATATTGTCTTGAGAAGCTGGCAAGGATCCTCTGCACATAGCTTGTGCAGGCACAACTTTGTCCTTTTCCAGTCCTTTTACCCCTTTTTGGCAGTCTACAGATGGAGGTAGGGGGTGATGCTAACACAGGATATTCCTGCCTGTGGCATAAGGCACTTTTTCAGTGTACTCAGGATTCAAGACTTGTTGAAACTGCAGACCCTACTTGTCAGTTCTGCATGCTGGAAGAACTCAATTTTGCTCCGACTAAACATGCAGGTCAGAGGACAGAGGCATTATCAGAATGGTGTGGAGGCCTGTGGCTGGGCTGGCTGGTGCCGATGTAGGCTGGGAGAGCAAAGTTGTATGGGGGAAAGAGCAGGGAGGCAAGTGTGAGACACTGAAATGGGTAATGGCTCAAACATTGTTAAAATCTCTGAGGAACTTTGCCCGTTGTACCAAACTGTGCAAAGAAGCAACTGCTGATCTGTGGCCACTGAAGCCCACCCCCCAGATATGCCTCCTGATGGGAATTTGGACCATGAGTTAAGCCACCTGATGGGAGAAGTAAACACGAGTGGGGGAGGAGAATATATCCACAAGGAAAGCCAAACTCAGCAGCTGTGCTGAAAATCAGCTCTGGCTGGATTTGGTGCGGGGAGGCCATAGCCCACCGATGCGTTTGCTGAGGCTGGGTTTGCACACTCTTCTTCCCTCAGCCAAGGGGGAAGAGGAGAGTTTTTGGGTGTGTGATGGTGTTACCTCTGGTCAGGATAAGACAGAGGGGCTGAACACCCACCACCACAGGCTACAAGCCAGATAAAAAGGAGACCCTGTGGAGAATCCTCCCTTGCACAAATGTGCTCAGTTGTCAAACTCCCTGCCCTGCCCCTGGAAAGGTCACATTCACATGGGACATTAATGTGAGAGGCAGCTGTCATGACTTAAAAGGTGTCATAAACCATCAAACACCCCCAAAGGGGCCCCAGACTCATTTATGAGGCCTTCCACCAGAGGACTGCACATGATCCACAGTATTGCAACAGATCCAGAGTTCATTGCAAAAGACAGTGCAAAACTCCCCCCTGCAGTATTAGTGCCCGGGCATTCCCACATATACCTGAACTATATTAATCTGTAGAACTCCCT
>VWZW01007936.1:2414620-2436913 GCA_013397115.1 Edolisoma coerulescens | reverse complement strand
CCCCCCGACTGAGAAGACTGAAAAGGACCAATGAGATGTCACTGGGCCCACACAGTGATGATATCTTTTTACTTAATCTGTCTCTCTCTGACTCTCTACTCTACCCCCCGCCTTTCTATTCCTTTCTATATGTCTTTTTACCTCACATTTACTGTTAAATAAAATCCTTATTATTGACTTCGGCATGTGGTCTTGTTTGCTCTTTAATTCAGGCAGAGGCATCTCTGTAATAATTTCAAAAATTGGATCTTAACAGCAAGTGATGCCGTTAGTCAAAACCAAGGGTGGTTGAATTGACTGTGGATGTGCACTGCCTTTGTAGGACCAGACCCGAAGGTAGATAGAGTACAGTGAGGAGTACAAAACCAACAGGTAGAGGGACAGATCAGAGAAATCAGGTATAAACGAAATGCAGGAGCTGAAACTGCAGTTTAATGTATCCACAAGTGCACATTTAGCAGGCAGTGGCTGATGACAATGTAGGGATTTGGGCGCTCCACTGTAAATTTCCAAAGCCATTTGCTCAGCAGATTAGTGTGTAACCCAGGAAATCAATAGCCAAAAAGTGTGTTTTATGTTGAAACTGGCAAACAGGTACAAAATCACGGTAAATAAATGCAGAATGACTACACTCTCATGTCTGTATAAATACATCTGGTGGAATTGTGGGAGGGCTACAGTGCACTCAGCTACATTTTTTTGATGGGACTTTGGCAATGGAGGGAGAGCCTCTGCTGGAGTATTTGGCAGGATTTGAAGCAGTGGTGGTGGGAGTACCTTGTGAGCTCAGGGTGCAGAGCAGGCTGCTTTTAGTGTCAATCAGGGCACTGGCCCTATACAGGGAGGGTCAGCACCGCAAGTGTCAGCTGTAAGGAGACATGATTTGATTTAATGAACTCATCCAGGCAACTAAAGAGCTAATATGATTCCTAAAATACAAACACTACAGGGAAATCTATTATCTGTGACTAAAATAAAAGCCTAGCTGGAAGTGAATCACAGACCCAGCTGTCACAGAGCAGTGGTTCCTGGCTGCTAAGTCATGAGCACAGTACCCAGAACCCAGAACACAAATGAATGGGCATTGCTAACCCAGAGACTCCTGACTAGTTCTGAAGAATATCTGCTATTTCTGGTCAGATTTCTGTGTCAGTGTTGGCACTGCTGACACCATTTCCAGAGCTGGTAAAGAAAAGGTGTGACAGCATTGCAACACCAAGCCAGATAGAGAAGCGAGGTGAGTGAATAGCACAGGTTGGAGGAGAAGGGAGAAGACAGCTCTGACAATAGCTGAAGTAGAATAAAAGGGCAGAGGAGGTCATACAAACAGATGCAGAGCATTGCTTGATTTCTAAATGAATCTCAGCTGTAGAAATGCTGTTCTTGAGCAAACAGGTTGCTGCTGTAGCCCGGATCCACAGTCAAGGAGGGCCGGTGAGAGCAGTGGGCTAAACCAGATTTGCTANATGGGACTTTGGCAATGGAGGGAGAGCCTCTGCTGGAGTATTTGGCAGGATTTGAAGCAGTGGTGGTGGGAGTACCTTGTGAGCTCAGGGTGCAGAGCAGGCTGCTTTTAGTGTCAATCAGGGCACTGGCCCTATACAGGGAGGGTCAGCACCGCAAGTGTCAGCTGTAAGGAGACATGATTTGATTTAATGAACTCATCCAGGCAACTAAAGAGCTAATATGATTCCTAAAATACAAACACTACAGGGAAATCTATTATCTGTGACTAAAATAAAAGCCTAGCTGGAAGTGAATCACAGACCCAGCTGTCACAGAGCAGTGGTTCCTGGCTGCTAAGTCATGAGCACAGTACCCAGAACCCAGAACACAAATGAATGGGCATTGCTAACCCAGAGACTCCTGACTAGTTCTGAAGAATATCTGCTATTTCTGGTCAGATTTCTGTGTCAGTGTTGGCACTGCTGACACCATTTCCAGAGCTGGTAAAGAAAAGGTGTGACAGCATTGCAACACCAAGCCAGATAGAGAAGCGAGGTGAGTGAATAGCACAGGTTGGAGGAGAAGGGAGAAGACAGCTCTGACAATAGCTGAAGTAGAATAAAAGGGCAGAGGAGGTCATACAAACAGATGCAGAGCATTGCTTGATTTCTAAATGAATCTCAGCTGTAGAAATGCTGTTCTTGAGCAAACAGGTTGCTGCTGTAGCCCGGATCCACAGTCAAGGAGGGCCGGTGAGAGCAGTGGGCAAAACCAGATTTGCTATGAAATATGTGTGTGGAGCTCAAGACAAGCTCTGGGTGAGTAAGGCCAGGCAGAATGAGGCTGGAATAAAAAAAGGAAAATGGGATGATAGAAAGAGACCACAGACCATCTTTCCAGGATGTCTAGGTTTGAATTGTCTGTGGCCACACTGGCATTGAAATATCAAGTGAACTGCGGCTCTTGCTTCCCTGGGGGAATGGTCGGAGCTGAAATGACTTGGCAGCCCTGTGCTGGTGGATTTGTTTTTATTTCAAAATATAATGACATTATTTCTCTCCTCCTACTGCCCTTTTTTCTCAAGTGTTTAGAATTGGTATTTCTGCTATAACTAGGTCAGGGAACCTAACTAGGTCAGGGTGACTCTCTAAATGTGGCAGATCTAGAAGCAAAGCTGGAGAGGGAAGACCTGACTGTGTGTATAAACAAAAGGTGGCAAGCTGGGCCTAGTGGGAGGGATGATCCCGCAGAAAAGTGGTGAGAGCTGAGAAATACCTGTGTGGGAACTGAGAAAAGAAAGTGAGGTGTGGGGCAGGGAATAGGGGCTGAGGGTGCAAGAAGCTTTAGGAATGGAGTACAAGCTGATTGGAGGAGTAGGGAAGAGAATGGGATTACAGCAGTAGATGTAAGGAGAGCAGAGAAAGGGTGAAAGGGTTAGAAAGGGGCCAAGGCTGAGGAGGGAAAGAGGAAGAGATGTGTAGGTGGAAGCAGTCGAGAAGGACTGGGAATGGGGTTGCATGGAGGACAGAAGGTGGCAAAAAGTGGGGAAAAGGCTGAGATGGTAAAGTGTATCTGAGAGGGAAAGAGTGTGAAGGGCACAGCAGGGATGATGTTTTTAACTAGAGAGTGGAAAATGAGAGATCAGGGAGAGAAGAATGTGGTATTCACATAGTGTGAAGCTGCCAATCCCAGCAAAGGTGTGGTGAAGCTGCCATTGTGTCCTTTCCCTCCTCTCTGGGAAGGGTGAGCATGCTGACGGCAAAATTACAAAAGAAAAGGGGGCTGTGATTGTGCTTGTGCTTCTCAGTTGCACCTCATTTTTCAGGGGCATTGCTGACTTTGATGTCAAAACTCTGACTCCCATCCAAGGTTTGGTGTTCTTCCGCTGGAGTCATCAAAATTTGCTTCCCTCAAAAGCAAAGATGACGAAGCTGCAGCAATGGGAAGAGATGTTTACATCAAAGGGAGAAACCCCCTGGGTTTGAAAGCTAATCATTTCTATGTGCCTAATTTTGTGTCTTTGTCGCCCAACGCCTTGCATGTTTGGGGTTGCCAGGTTGAAAATGATGCGTGTGACCCTGTGGGACCCCTCAAACTATTGTTCCATGATAATGTGGAGACTTCATTTCCCCATCTGCAGCATCTCCCTCCTTTTATCACATTGTAAGTATGTTCATGGGCGCAAAATCTGTGCACGCATGCAGGCTGCATCTGCTGTGGGAGGGCATTCTGGATCTGCTTCACACACTTGGGAATACTTCTTTCTGAACTGAGTAGGACACTGCATTGCACTGTCCCTTGTGGTCTCTCGGGCAGCTTATGTCTGCATTCAGCCCAGCTCCCACAGCTCCTCTCCTGATAAATGTTATGCTGCCCCACTACGGTGTGTGTAGTGCTGCTCAGAGGACAGAGTGGCAGCCTGCAGGGAGAGTTGTCCTGTTTTATTATTATTGTCAGCCCTGGCTGTGAGATCCACTGGGGTAGTGTGGGCAGTGGGGCAACCAGAGGTGTCATCTTGTGTGCAGAGATCTGCTGTACCTGAGCCCTTGTCGATGGTCCTTACTCCCACAGTTGCCCTATTAATACTGAAAGTAATTTTAATTTTCTTCTTCCATGGAGGTTATTAGTCCTGACTTAGCTGCTGCTGAAGTTTTACTGAGTTTAGCTTTTTTCGTTTGTTTTGGACAGCTATTACATGGCACCCTACTGAAATTTGGCGGAGGAGAAAGAAGAAGGACAAAAAAGACATATTTGTTAACGAGGGGGTGAGTCTCCTAGTGATACCAGCCTGGTGAGCCTTCCTTCCCTTTTTCATTAGCAGAGATGTTGGCTGTGAAAGGGGTGTGCAGCTTTGGTTCTAGCAGCCAAATCCACTGATCAGCTTTGGGCCATTGGCAGTTCTGGTATATTAGATCTATAAAGTTATCTCTGCACAGGCACTGCCAACAGAGGTAATTGGTTTGAGTCAGTGGGCAGTGGCTAGATAGACCTGATATATGGACGCTGAAACGTGGACTGCAGAAAGATTCTCCAGCTTTCTGCCTCCGTCTGTGAGAAAGTCTCTGTTTTCTCACAGACACTGGCTGAAAAACAGTTAGAAGTTTCTGTAAACAAATCTCTTTATCTTGCAAGCTGTTTTTGCAGATATTGTTATGGTTCTAACTAGAAAATATTTAGAAATGGTTGTCTTGGAATTTGACCAATCCCCTCAAGGGGTGGATGGCCAGAGGGCCAATTACCTTATGCCTCTTAACACACTTTTTGCAAACTAGTATATAAAAACCCTTGGACACTATTAAATTTGCTTCTTTTCGTCTCCGATCCTAGGATTCTGCATTTTCCTTATTTCGCCGTCCTGACTCAACAGCGACATCGATAGGGATACAGTGTTGTATTGCTGAGATATTAATAAAAAATGTCTGAGATTATTCTTATGTACCAGCATATACGTCCTCCAAGAACAGGGCAAGAAACGCTTTAGGATATTACTTTAAGTTTTTTTGTTGATTGCTTGGGGTTTTTTTTAAACCAAAATTGCTGAGTGAATGCAAGAGCAAGACAGGGCAACAGCATTTACTCTTCACTGCCAGTAGAGCAGATTTGTGTCTGGACACTCCAGTATTCACATAGGAATAGAGGGTAAGGTTGGGTTCTTATACAGAACAGTTGAATGTCTCATCTGGGGATGTTCTTTAGGATGAATTAAGCCTTTGGATAATCCTAACTTGATTGTAATTCCAAAGGTGTAATTTGATGAGACACCCTATAGTGACGAGGTTAAGAGTATTAAGCAAAAGCTTAAAAAAAGTTGAGAAACATAAAAACTTGTTTGGTTGTTTTTTTTCTCCAGTTACTTCAGAGTATTTTTTCACAGTCAAATTTTTCCTCAGTAGTTTAATTTAGAAAAAATGGAGTACAGTTATTAACCCCCTTTGGGCTATAATTTATAGCCATTTGATCTTCTTCTTTACTCCAAATACTACTTCTGACCATGAATACTTACATTACTTTAAATAAAAATGCAAAACAAATACGAGCTTATTTTGATGGTGAAGTGTGTCTTGCTGGGTCCTTAAGGAGTCTTTATGATTTACAGTACCCCTACATTTCCCCTATGGAGACAATGTTGTGTCACTCCTAGCTCCAAAACACGCAAGATGGAGGACCCACACACTAGTTAAGATCATAGAATGGTGTGGGTCAGAAGGGACCTCAAAGATCGTCTCATTCCAGCCCCCTGCCATGGGCGGGGGTGCCTTCCGATAAACCAGGTTGCTCAAAGTCCTGTCCAACCTGGCCTTGAACACTTCCAGAGATGAGGCATCCACAACTTCTCTGGGCAACCTCTTCCAGTGCCTCATTTCCTTTTGAAAGCCTGAGGGTTAAAAGCTTTTTAGGGAGAGAAATGAAGGAAACCTGCTATGCATACCGGGAGAAATCTGATCACATATATCTGCGGGAAGCACCTGCAAAATAAAGAAAAGGAAGGTTATAAGAGCGTGTTTAGCAGAAGTTTGCATAGCAAGCAAGATGTGAAGGTGCAGATAAATAGTTATTAAACTGTAACTGTGACACTACCTGTAGCACCAAAATCTTTAATCTGTTAACAAGTTTTATGTTAAATTGCAAAGATAACTCCGTGGTTGCATTTTATGATTTCTACACATTAAACATGGTGTTGATGTCAGCTTTTGCCCTGGACTAGTAGTATGCCCAAGAGAAGAAGGCTATAGGGGCATATTTGCCTTATACAAGATGTTGAAAAGGCCTTTCATAACTTTTCAGGTAGATTCTTGTGTTGCTTTCCTCTGTGCTTGATCTTTGATACTTACCTGATTCTTTGAAATGTATCCAATTCTTCCTACAGATAAACTACATGCAACATGTAGCACTGACACACGCATTCCTACAGAGGGTCTTATGATATTCTGGGAACCTGATCTCCACTGTGCCACTAGGGCAGAAAGATTTTGTGTTCTGGGCCTTGACCTGCAGCTCTGGAGATCTGCATTTAATTTTCAGCTCTGCCACATACTTCCCAAGTGACCTTGTGCGAGTCATTTATTCTCTCAGCATTTAATTATCACCCTTTTGCAGATGAGAAGTTGACACTTCTCTGCCTTCCAGAGAGTAATGTGAGGATAAATTCATCAACCTTCATGTTCTGCTGTGAACAATGGGAGTTCACTGAGGCAAAGCAAAGTCCAATGAGGAGATGAGACAGCACAGGGAACCAAAGCAAGGATGAAGCACATTTTAGCTAGCTAGAGAGCTGTCCTGTATGAAGAGACTGTATGATGTCTTGCAGGGATTTACATCAATCCTCTGAGTGTGCAGTGCTATGACCTCAGTATCTTAGCCTTCATTATAGTGACAAACTGGAGGATGGGGGGAACACGAGGTTCCTAGGTCTCTTTTAGTAGGTAGTCATCAGATGGTTCATTTGCTTATGTCACTTTTTTGTGTAGCTCCTGCCTTTTTATTTCTGTAGCTAGTCTGAGTCAAGCATGGAAAATGGTCATTTACTGAGATTACAGAATGTGGGTTGTGTCGCAAATAGGAGGAAAAGGTGCAAAGCATAAAAATCCTCTCTTGGAGAGAAAATGTTCCGTGTCAGTCTGTGTTGTCATTGTGATTTATCATTCTAGAACAGTTGAACATTTTTATTCTCACTGCCAAAGGACTTCAACTGTATGGGACATTTCCAGCATTCCCTAAGGAGATGGCTTTCATTTTTACAGGCGACAGCTGTGGGTCTGGATCACATGAACATATGTCTTGACCTTGGAGTGAAGTTATTAAAAAGTAGGTGCAATTCAGAGGAGTAGGATTGCTGCTGAGGTGTTGGAGTCAGCTGTCTGCGTATCTCTTGACTGTGGTTAGTCACTAAGTGCACACCATAGACACTTAACAGTCCAGATAGTGCCTCCCTTGTCTGGTTTCAGCTGGAAACGTCCAAGACTTCCAAGCAGAGGACTAGATGCCCCTTCCTTTGTAGCTGTTCCTGCAAGTAATTCAAACTTGTTGATTGGTATTTTGCAGCTGTTGCTCTGCTGATGTTCAGAAGGGTGGATTTCGGGTGCCTTTCTCATCTTGCTCCTTCAAGAGCAGGTGAGCATTGAGCATGCTTCTGTGTAGCCAGAGCATGAACTCAACCTTGAGGTCATTTGGAATGCCAAGTTACATATGGCAGTTGGCCTCTTTTCAGGTATGGATGAAGGCAATTATTTGCCCCTAGTATAGCAAAACACTATCACACAGCTCTGGTATAATTTTTGGTTTATTCTCCACAGCTTTTATTAAACCTAAATGGAGCTTCAGGTTTTCAGCACTTTGGAATGTCATGTTACAAGACAGACCTCTTTTCTGTTAATGGAGTTACTGGCTGTGTAGATGGAAAACATTTATAAGAGCTAGACTTCGTTATTTT
The DNA here is from genome assembly GCA_013397115.1 of Edolisoma coerulescens. NCBI lineage: Eukaryota > Metazoa > Chordata > Aves > Passeriformes > Campephagidae > Edolisoma > Edolisoma coerulescens. Next base: position 2,429,037 of record VWZW01007936.1, on the reverse strand, counting down.
TATTATTTTTTGAGGTACTGAAAAGCTACCTTTCCCACTTCCTGCTTGATATTAGATTAAAAAAAAACCCAACACCTTGGTAATTGATTTAACTTCAGAATGAAGTTCTCCTGTTTTGCAGCTTCCAGGAAATACAGATAGTCTGTTTGGATGTGTGCATTTTGGGATCTTTTGGAAGCCTTCTGCCTGTGAATCTCAAGGTTTTATAATATGATATTGTATCTTGGCTAGCAGCGTCCAAGATGCCAAGTAAAAAAGAGAATAGAGGCTTGGGGGAAGAGATTTTTAAATATTCAAGTGGCTAATGGTAATCTATTTCAGTTTGAATAAGGTACTTGTATCTAGTTTGGGAAACAAGTTCCTGTGGGCTTTTTTTTTGTTTGTTTGTTTTTTTTGTTTGTTTGTTTGGGGTTTTTTGTGTGTTTGGTTTTTGGTGGGTTTTTTTTTGTTTGTTTGATTTGGTTTGTTTTGTTCGGTTTTGTTGTTATTTTTTTGTTTGGGTGGTTTTTGTGTGTGCGTGCATGGGATTTTTTGGTTTCCTTTCTGTACCAATGGCATTTTAAAAATCTCCTTCCCAGCATTTCTAATGTTAGGAAGAATTCCAGGAAAATCAAGCAGCCTGTGAGAAGTAGATGCTGCCTTTGCTGCATCTTCCTCCTGGCTTCTCTAGAGTAATGTTGTAGGGGTATAAAACATGTTTCCTGTAAGGAAAAAATGTGCTATAAAGAAGGAAGCCTAAGTAAATATACAATAAGAGATGTATAAAAGTGTCTTCAAGAGACAGTTCATGGCTCTGTTAGTATCACAAGGATATTTTTGTGGGAGTTTTTAAAGGCCCTTGCTGTAGTACAGGGAATGACTCTAATGCCAAACTTTAAACCCCATGCTGAAAACAAACAGCCAGCATGTTCTCAGCCTTTTCAGCATCTGTTAAATGAGGGAGTATAAAGAGCTGTGCTGTGGATATTAGAGGCTTGGCACACTCCTGGTATAGCTGTCACTGGGAAAAAGTATTTATAAAATGTGCCATGAAGCAAATATGTTATTGCTCCTAATAGTAAAGCAGCCCCAGCAAAATGCCTTTGGAACTCACATGAAGTGTGATAATGCAATAAGACCTTTCATCAAAAAATTGCGGAGTGGGGAATGAACAAAACCTTCCTCTTCCTGCAGTGTCAGGTCATATGGGTGGGTACAGCTGATACTTAGGCACACGTAACAAATCTTGGCAACAGGAAGTGAAGGGAAGTCACATGCTTAGCAGAAACTTCAAGGGCACACTCAGGAGACGGAATGTAATTACTCAATTTGGATTTTAGCCATGACAGTGAGTTAACCCTCAGAGCAAGTATGATTTTATTTATCTCTCTTCCCCAACCTGAAAGTTACGAAGATTAGAGGTAGGCACTTAGGACCCTTTATTTAATTTTTTTATAAGCTTTTTCTCTGACTTGCATTCTTATAATATCTGAGCCTTACAAACATGAATTAATTTAGTCTAATATGCCTCTGTGACTCTGAGAAGTATTTTCCCAGCTGCCTTTTTATACCTAGAAATGGTCCTCGAAAGAAGGAAAAGATTGGGGTGGTTTGGTTTGTTCCTTGCATTGGGGATTCCAGTTTCAGTTGCTGTCCTTTTTCACAAGGGAAGGGCATAAATATCCAGGTTAGGAAACAATGGGTAATTTAATGAGCCTCAAAAGACCTAGTGGAAAACAGGGCATTTCCTCTCACTGCTGTCTGTACTCATGATGAGTACAGAATGAGGGGCCAATCACTGTATATTTCATGAACAAAATATCGAGTTTGTTCCTGTATAGTGTATTGTGTGTTAGGCAGCTGGCCTGTCCCCTCTTCCTTCTGGCTGACAGTAGGATTCTCTGATCAGGTAAGGTTTCCTGTTATGTGAGCCCTACCAGTGGAGTGCACATGGAAAGCGTGTTCTTCCTTTGAAGTGTTGCTTTTGATGAAAGAGATGAGATGTTGTGCTGGTTTGGGCTGGAGTAGAGTTAATTTTCTTCACAGTGGCTGGTATGGGGCTGTGCTTTGGATTTGTGCTGAACAGAGGGTTGATAACAGAGAGATGCTTTTGTTATTGCTGAGCAGGGCTTACACAGAGCCAAGGCCTTTTCTGCTTCCCGTACTGCCACGCTGGTGAGGAAGTTGGGGGTGCATGGGAGGCTGGGAGGAGACAGAGCCAGGACAGGTGACCCAAAGTGCCCAAAGGGATATTCCAGACCACATGACATTATGCTCAGTATAGAAAGCAGGGAGGGAAGAAAGAGGAAAGGGGGATGTTCAGAGTGATGGTGTTTGTCTTCCCAAGTCACAGTTACATGTGACGGGGCCCTGCTCCCCTGGAGATGGCTGAGCACCTGCCTGCCCATGGGGAGCAGTGAATCAATTTCTTGTTTTGCTTTGCTTGCATGTATGGCTTTTGTTTTACCTACTAAACGGTCTTTATCTCAACACATGAGTTTTCCAGCTTTTACCATTCCGATTCTCTGCCCAATCCTGCTGGTGGGGGAGCAAGTGGCTATGTGATGCCTGGTTGCTGCCTGGGGTTATACCATGACAGATGTGTTTCCCCCCAGTTTTTCAGACTATTTCCTGCAGAACAGCTGCACAGTGCTCTGAGGCCTGCTGCTGGCCAAGGCCTCTGTTAGCAGAGAAATAACTAGATAGGTGGTGACCCAGAATAAAAAGATAAAGGCAGGTAGGCTGCCAACAGATTACCTTCCAAGTAATATTTAATTAATTTATTGTGTAGTCCATAGTGTGCAGCTATTCCTCTTGTCTTTCCCTGTCATAGGAATAGACGAGTGGTGGACTGCTTTAATGAAGGTCATGCTTCAGGGTACAGAAATCTGAGTTCAGAGTGCTCCACAGAAGACTTCTGTACACAGAAAGGTTTAGATCCATTGCACGCACAGAACTCTCTGTGACTTAACATAAGGAAAGATGCTCATATGGTGAAGTCTGGTGAGATCACAGATCAGTTGTGACCTGAGCCGCCTCTCATCAGGAAGCCATCAGGCCAGTAAGCAAGGGCAAGAGGATCTAGACTCGAAGCTCAGGTTTGCGTGTTGAAATAGTCCAAGGACACGCTGCAATGATTGGCAGTGCAGCCATGCAGCCCAGCCCGCCTGTCACGTGGAGCGAGTTCCGTTCGCGGGGAGGGCGCAGGAGAGAGCCCGGCCGGCCAGGTGCGGCCAAAGGGAGGGCGGAGGAGAGAGCCCGGCCGGCCAGCTGCGGCCAAAGGGAGGGCGGAGGAGAGAGCCCGGCCGGCCAGCTGCGGCCGCGGAGAGGCCCCGGCGCGGGCAGCACCCGCGAGTTTCAGCACCCTGGAGAGCGGCACCGGCCGCGGGCACCGCGCCGCGATCGGCCTCACGCCGCCGCCGGATAACGAGCCGGTTTTTTCAAGCCACTTGCTGCTTTTGTGAAGTCTTTGTATGCCGAGCACTTCCCAAACACTCACTTGTCTGAAGAGAATTGTAAAAAAAAAAAAAAAATCGAAGTTTTTTCACAAGAGCACTCAGCAAAATGGCAGGTTTAACAGTCAGTACTTGGGCAGCACTTTTCATGCAAGGGTTTCCACGCACTTTGTGAATATTAATGAAGTCAGCTACAGAATCAATAATCCCTTTATAACGAAGGTAGGCTTCATTATCATTGTCTAGTTGGGGAAACTGAGGCAGGCAAGGATAATGTGGTTTTTCTCAGCCAGTGTTGAACCCAGGAAATAAAAATTATGACTTTTATGCTCTCACTAATACAAAACCATACAGCTTCCATAGCTCTTCCTGTTTTGGTTTTAAGAGATGTATTTCCTTCTTCAAACTACAATTCTTCACTTAACTGATCCAGATTGCCAAGGTTATGGCAGAGGATTTTCCAGCTAGCCTATATAGCAATTATAGCAATTCTCACCTACTGCCCTTCTGTTTCATAAGGATTGCTGCTGTTTTCAAAAAGAAAGAGAGTCACTAGCCTTATTTCAAATGCACACCGGTACCTGTGTGGTGCTGGGTTTGCTATTCTTGAAAATGTTATTTTGAAGCAAAAACTTGCCCCTTTGATGCTTAGAAATAGATAAATATGTGTGCTATTTTGCACTCAATTGTCAGGCATGTACTATGGTGTTTTGTTGTTTGCCTGGACAGGTGGAGACAGAGCAGTTAGGCACTGACGGCTTCTGTCTGGTGAGCTGGCTCTTGATTGACTGATTAGCTTCTTTGTATGGCAGGCACTTCTCTCAGCTCTGTCATTAAAGATGCATCATAACCCCTTGCAAGAGCCTTTTTTTTTTTTTTTTTTTGTGACACAGAGGGAGAGGAAAAGAGTAATTCTGAATGTTTTACAGTAGGGAAACTTTTGTTAATATGGAAGGTCTTTAAAGATGGGCTTTAGCCAGATTTCTGTCTTCAAAAACTTGAAAAAAGAGACCCCCAAACACTTAAAAAATTGCTGTCAGGGCAGTAACTCATCTATCTCCTCAAGATTTTTCATGTATAGCCTTCCATTACTTTTGTTTATAGTAGGTATCTTTAGTGTTAAATAGTTAACCTTTGTAAAAGACATGGGAAGGGGTTGGAGAAGTGCTTTTCATTTTAGAATTGGATGAGGTATGGAGAAGGAGACTGGCTTATAGACATAGCTGCAGGTGTCTGGACTGTCAGGTTCTATCTCTGTCATTTCAGCTTGACACCAAACTATGGTTTCTTCCACAGGTAGGAGACAAGACCCAGGAGATGACCCCAATTCTCTGTCCGTGCTGGTATCTGATGTATCTTCTTTCCTTTTTGCTGTTGATAATGCTATGAAAGTCTCTTATCTAATATGTTTTCTGCCTGGAGAAGTGATACTGGTATGTGTGTGAACTTGAATTTATACTAGCGTATAAATTTATTGTTTCTTTATCAGGTAACTTTTCACAAGTCAGCTTGCATCATTTTGGAGGGAGCTTAAACCAAGGAAAACAAAAAAAGGCACCTCCTGTTCTGCAGCAAGCATTTACACAGGGAATGGTAACACTTCCTTGTTTAACAAGATTTCTGACGTTACACATATATGCCCAGTGAAACTCTATTTCACACAAAACATTGTGGGTCTTCTGACTATTTCTTCCTTCAGCTGAAGGATTAGTTCCTCTAGGGGAATTCTGACTTCTGTGTACATGAGGCCAATGCAGAGAGGCACTGCCTCAGCATTTAACCAGGTACACCCATTATTTTATTGCAGTTCAAATCCTGAGTATAGGTATCCAAATACCATTTTGCCTAGTAGGAATTTACCTGTTAGAGAAATGTAATGGTCATTTCATAGGAAGCCTGCATAAGGATTCACCTGTCTTTCTGTGGGCTGTGAATCAGGTCTATGAAGGGATTGACGCATCAACATATGGATCTTTGTTGGCTTCTACACATGGTCTAAATCTGAGAGATTTGTAGTTTTTGAAGTTGTGTTTTAAAATCATAGAATAAATCCTGTCCCTTCAGAGGTCTACAGATTTCTCCATAGAGATTTAGACATAGCATAGGTCCATCCTGGGATGCAGTGTTATGTCTGGTTTAGTACAAGTGTGGAAAACTGAGAAAAACAACAATTCAATGGAGCTTAACAATGACTCCGTTTTAATTGTATGCCTTGTTGACTGGCTTCTAAGAATGTTTTATTAAGTCATCTTCAGTCAGGGGAATATTGATGACAATGGACTGTTATCGAGCTGTATTTGTGGTGGCGTGAGAGGTACACTGTGGGAGGCCTGTGAAGGCTACTCTATTTTTGGGTTATAAAATTGCAGTGCAAGGAGGAATGGATGGCACCTTGCTATGAAAGAATATAATTCAAACCCGTTGCTTTACAGTACTGCCCTTTGAATGGGCAGTGACATGGCAGCCTGGTCTAAAGGCAGCTGCCCAACCTTTCCTCATCCATGTTCAGTGCAGAATTTTAGCTCCTTTTCTCTCTCAGTTGCATTGGTGCAGTGCCTGTCAACTGGGGGAAGAAAGACAAACCTGTTAACAGGAGCACTTGCTTGTTTACTGTGTATTATATATCCCCTTCAATCTTTCTTTCCTCCAGAATTTAAATATTTGATGTTAGTTCATTTATTTTTATGATAATTTTTTTTTCATTCCAGAAACAGAAAGCAATAGAGATGCCAGAATCATGGGGGCATCTGTTCTCTAATTAGTCCTTTCCCCCACACTCACTTCCAGCCCATATACAGAGACGCAATGACTCTGTTTTTTGTTTGTAATCTTCTCTTTCTTTTTTTTCCAACTACCTGTGTCATCCATTACAATGTGCCTATCTGGGTGTTATGCCAAAGAGAGATCATCTCTGGGATCTTAAACACTGCTAAATGATAAATAAAGGCCTTTGCATGCAGTTGATTCCCAAGGGTCAAAGCCTCTGGTCGTGAGGTGTGCCCTCAGGGAAGATTGTTGCTTTTTCCTTAAAGTGCAAAATACCATCATGCAGATTAATCATGAATCTGTTACTTTGGAGGTGTAGTATAGCAACCAATGCTTTGTTTTCTCTTGTGAAATGCCATCTGCCCCTCTCCATGTGGGTTTTTTTCCCCTTAATAAGAAGACTTGATGCTGTGATGCCTTTCAATGCCTTCATACTGGGTCATGTCTCAGAGACTTCAAAGGGATCTAGCAGTACTCACTTCCAGAATTGACTAAGTCACCTGTTCTGGGTATCATGGGTTGTGTCTATTCTAGATCCCTTTATAATTTTATACTATAGGTTCAGGTCTAACTTGGTTGATAGAATGAAGAATGAATCCACTGGGACCTGTAGTCAGTAGTCACAGCTAGTTTTGCTAGGAGCCTTGCACTGATTTCAAGGAAAGGAAGAGTGAAAAACCTGCATTAGGAAAAAGGAAGCATGAAAGTTGGGCCATTAAACCATAACAAGCTATCATGAGTTTAATTTGAGCAGGAAATATATAGATGTAATGGCCCTCAGTTTATGTCAGTGGTGAAATTTATGAAGCTCTCAAAGGATATCAGAAGGGGGAGGTAGTGAGTGTTGTATGGCATAGGAGAGTTTAAGTGAGGTGACAATGGCACCAACAAATAGATCATGGGGAATAATCTTGTTCTGATTGTGAGTGGAATGGAAGAACTATCACCTTAGCTGATCTTTCTCACCTCTAAGTCTCATGTGGATACAACACTTTGAAGTGCTGAGAATATCCGTCAATATCCATTGAAGCCCATGATAACTAAAGGCACAGATCATTCTGCAGCGAATGGTATTTCTTCTCTAGGTTTGAAGCATCCCTCTCTGTTTTCTGCTTCAAACACAGCTCACTTTTCTGCATGTTTCAGCACTCTACATATTTTGCTTGCCTCACTCTCTGCTTCACAGCTGCTGCATTAAATCCATCCGTGGACACTTAAAAGATGCTATGGAAATGTATTGCTTGCCTTCAGCAATAGCGGTGGTTGGCCAGCACATTGCTCCCCTAGCCCATCAGCCCCAGCACTGTGGTGCTTGTGTTTGCTGGACTGCTCCTTCTGAGTGTATGGAGGTGAACACATGTTCCGTATTAATCTTCATTTCAATGAAGTTGTTTTAGTTCATGCTTTATTGCAGCGCTTTGTAATAATGCATCTGTAATGGCAGCCCTTGGGGCAGCAGTCGCATGTGGCAGGCTGAGTGCCTGAACTGCTCCTGAGAATGACTCCAATCATACAGAATGAGGCACTCCCTGGTGCACCATCTGAATTTATAATACCAATTTATATAGTGCCCTAAAGCAAGGTTTGTATTTGCTCTGGGACACAGGGGCCAGGCTATAGAAGGGGAACTGCTCTCCATTTTTTTTTGCTGTCCCTTTTTTTGAATATATGCATTTGTCTAGCTTTTCAACTTGCCTGTCCTAAAGTCTAGACTGAGCCGAGGAAATGCAAGAATATGCCTTAATACAGAGTGATGGGTGCAGAACCTGTAACCGGACAACACAGGCCTGCTGTCAGTCTCACGGCATCGGTCAAACCTTCCACCAGGTGCAGAGGGGAGACGTGCAGGAGGGCACAGCCCTGCAAGCAGCGTAGGGCAGAGTCCTGGCTGCTAGTTCATTATGGACCTCCTTGTGTTCCTGGGAGTCAGTGTTGGCTTAACCTCCTTTGAGAAAAGAGGTGATGAGTCCCAAGGTGGTTAGGGTTGGATTTTCCTAGATCGGTATTCAGTAGGATTTTCAGAAAGTGCTTAAGTAACATGGATACCTAATGCCTATTAATTTTGAAAAAGAGGCATATAGCGCTTTAAAGGTCAAAAGCAATGCTTTAGGCTTGCCCTGGAGATATGCCACACCTATCATTAAACTGAAGCTAAAAGGCTTTTGTCAAAAATGGTGTTTGCTAAGAGAGAAGAAGGTATGTTTTGCTCTTTTTGGCTCCCTGAAGGATTTTGTTGATGCCACAAAATTCCCACCCCCACTGTTTTATAGCAGCAGGAAGAGAATTTTCCCCCCTCACCCTGGTTTTATTGGAGTCCTATTTGGGGTTTCTCATGTCACCTTAAATTTTCATATTATAGATTCATGCCAAAAAAAGGACATTTATTGGCATCTGATTGTGAATGAGAAGTACTTTCCCCTATGAACAGAACCATGTTTGAAAGCATTGTGTTTGTCTGGCATGTGAGCAGAGAAAAAAACAGTTGTTTCATTTTATCACGTTTATCCAAAATAATGCATAAGGTTTTCAAATGAGATAGCTGAACCGTTAGAAAGGCACTGGCTGCAGCAGCTGTTCCTTATTCTGAGAGCTTCCCAACTGATCAGTTCCTTATAATGTGATGCTTGCAAACACCTTTCAGGTGTTTGTCTCTCTCTCAGGAGATCATGGGATAAAAGAAATTCTGCTGGGGAACCCACACTTAACTTGGACGTGAGATGGGTGCTTTAGTCAGTGTGAGGGGTCTGCTTTTTGAGAGAAAGAAAGGGCAGTCTGTCTCGTCCTGCCCCAATGCTGTTATTCTGCACCGATGTCTCTATTCCACCTGCTCCTGTTGGCTTGGAAGGGTTTTTGTCTTGTGTGGATAAGTGGCCAGCTACAGGTAAGTGTTTGATGTGAGACTGCTGGGGGTTGATTCTAAAGACTGAATGCAATACCAGATACAAACTCCCAAACTGTCTGTGTTTCCTACATTGTTTGGAGTGTTAACTAGTGGATACAGCAGAAAATGTCCCTATCTAGTACCACTGGTCTTGAGTAATCAAGGCGTCTGTACTTCAGGGTCACTGAAGGGGTCAAAGGCAAAAAGAGAAATAATATTTAATCTTCCTTGAGGAGCTGCTGAAGTTCTTCAAGGAGTAGCTCCTGTGAATGCATTAGATTAGCATTTTATTAAAGAGAGATTTCTCTTTCACTTATGTTAAATCCAGCTTTTCTGATTGCAGGTCTTTCTAGCTCTTCCTCTTTTAGTACTCATCAATTCCTATTCTTACCCAGCCCTGTTGATGGACAAGCAGGTATGACATGATATTTGTTGCCAGGGAAGCACACTGTGATGTCACTGGTTAATTTTCATGGCTCCATCTGAGGATTCAGAAATAAGGAGAGGAGGGAGAGTTCAAGTAGAGGAAGTAGTAAGCAATAAAGATCTACTGAGTCTTACTGCAGGTGGGGGGCTAGATGACATCATGGAAACATCACTGGAGTGATCCCATGGAGTTATAAGGTACAAGAAGCAAGAAAGGATGGAGTTCAAAACTGGTGGAAATACTGTTGGAAGATTGTGCTTTAACTCTGAACTATGGCTTTGGTTTTGGCCATTTCACTGGATGCTACCTGCTGCCCCTAGGAAGTGGTTCTCTTCCTTTTGGCCTGCACTGAGTCAGGGTCACAGTGGGCTTGTTGACAATGTGAGATGGCAATGGATATCTTTCTGTCTTACAATGAGATGTAGATATGTGTCTAATAGCTGGTAGTGGAGGTCACAAAGCCAATGTGACAACCATTACATTTTATATCACTGACTTTAAGAATGTACAGCTTTTATTTTATTCTCCCTTGCAGAACTGAGTGTGCACACACGTCTCTCTCATCTGTTGTTGTTATGTTTATATATAAATACACACGTACAACGCATCCTCTTACAATAACGCTCTTAAAGATGGTGGAAAACTGTGTATGAAACTTGGAGAAGGTCTTGCATAATTTCTTTCCCCAAATTTGTCAGTTGATGCAATGAAATAAACTTTTTTCCCCTACATGACTTGCCTTGAATTTGCTCCTGCAGCATTTGCACACACACCACTTATTTAATCTCTCTCACACACTCTTCCCACAAGGAATCCTGTCATCTGAATGGGTTCACCCTTACATTCTTGGCTACACACATCAAGGTTTTTTTGTTCATTCATACACCTTTCACATACTCAAAGGTGTGTCTGTATAGTTTCTGTTCCTTGTACACTCACTTAAACAAAATGGTGCTCAGAAAATTACTTCCTGTATACACTGTGTAGAGTTTCTATTGAATAAATGCAACAACATGCTTGGAGGAGGAAAAAGCCTGTGCATCAAGAATAAATGGCTATGTCCTGCAAGTGGTCAGAATAACTTTGGAGGTTGAACCTCCAGCTGGAGTGAAAAATGGCATTTGCAGAAGAGCTGAGAACTAATCCTCTGAAATGATGGTAAAGGGAGTTCTGACCAAGCGCTGTCATGATTACTTTCCCCTCATCTCTGTTATTTCTTATTATTGTAATGAGTTTTGCTCTCTCAAGTAGAATAAGGTCACCAGTGAGATAAGATCAGCTTCGTTTGGCACAACCAAGAAGATCTGATCACAATTTGGACTGCAGCTTCTAAATTCACCTTGGGTATTAATTTCTGGGCAAAAAGACACTGAAAGTACTACCATGGCCAAAAAAAAAAAAAAGAAAAAAAGAGATAAATTGTGTTCTTGCCATGTTGCACAGATTTTCCTGCCACTGTTTCAGTGGCAAATTCCCCTTGAGCCTCATTTCCATTAAACTCTGCCATACAAGTGCTTCATTTCAAGGATTTGGTGAATGCCATTCAGAGAATCTAAGGAGAAATGCCAGATTATACTCCATGGGACAATATTGTAGTGCAGCCCTTCTTCCTATCCCCCGCTGTCATACTCAGGCCATTAGTTTAGAGTGAATCTTCTAGATCTTGTGGTGCAGCATTTGGACATCCTGGCACAATGAATGATGCCTCTAACTTCTGTCTCCGGGGTCTTTTCCAGGCTCTGATGCCTCTCTCTCATCACCCCTGCTCAACAGGAAGGGGAGGAACCAGGAACTGATGATAATGGCATGTGCATTCTCTATTGCATCAGGGAGATGGGTAGCTCCTGCGAGCCAGCTCGCTCCTCTGGCAAGACCTAAGCAAAAACTGTGTGTGGTGCCTACTACAGCTGCTGCCTTGAATGAGCAAGCCCAGATCTTGGAGCACAATAAGTACTTTGAAGATGAGCAGTCCCACGTAGCAATTTATTGAAATTGCACTGACTGAATTGCCCCAGTTTATGACAGCATTTTGTCTTTCAGTTATAAGAAGCACATTGGCTTGGTAAGAAATTTTGGAAATTTATTCTAAAGGGAACAAGCAAAAGAAGATGAATGGCATTTCTATGAACATGTGTTCTTGCCTTTGCCTCTTCTGTCTGGTGGTGTTGGGAGGGAATTTTCGGGTGCCTAGGTCTGTAAATCTATGTCACTGCTAATTTTTAAGGCTCTTTGAAAAGGAAATTTGCTATTTTCTTAATGAAGACAGAAAAAGTCTGATGTATCTACTTTTCTTCTAGATGGGTACAAAACACTATCTAGAGCGTGTCATACATTCTGAAAAGTCTCATCACAATGCCAGTGACATGTACTGGGGAGACGAGTAGTATTAGAGGGATCTGGTACAAACCTTACTAGAGGAATCATGTTTTTCTTTCCCCTCCCTAAACTTATTTGCAAACTGCAGGGCTAGAGCTAGAGATGAGAAAGAAAGAAAGAATTAGAGGAATTAATCAGGAAAATCCACTCCCCTGTTGAGCAATTAGAGCATTGCTTGCTGGACAAAGAACTTCTTGTATTGCACTGCTTTCCTCTTGTCTCTGTTTTGCTGCACACCCCAGCAAAGATGAACCTTGCAACCTTAACGAAACTTCCCTGCTCTTCTAATATTTTCTCACTATTCTGTGCCTATTTATAAAATGATGTCTGCTATTTTGGTGCCTAACAGTAACAATTTTTCAGAAGTAGAGGTCTATGCGTCCGAGTTAGGCACAGTAAGATTTTTTTTTTTTTTCAAAGTAGTTGTTATCTTCCTTGATTTTATGTAGCACTCTGAATGGAAGCTTCTCAGTTAGATGGAGTCTTCGATCACTCTTTCTAATTTGTAGACATTTCATATGTGGGTGTCCTGGGTTTTTCTTCTTCCAGTTGAAAGGACAAGACAAAAACTAGCTTATTTTCCCCAAATATTTTTGGGCTCATTTTACCCTTGGTGATTAGGCTGGTTAAAAGTTGCTAGTTTGTTTTTTCTCATAAAGGACATGCTGTTTTCTGTCTGCTAAACCGAAGAGGTTTCATTTGGAATTGGAAGTGGAGACTGTGCTGTTGTCATTCATTTTTATATAGAAGATACTCTGTTGATAGGCAGACAGATCAAAATATGATGCAAGTATGTGTGTGCATGGTCTAAGAAGACCTTGGAGAGGGAAGGGGTAGAGGTGGTGCAGTTTCAGGCGATTATCTCTACAAATCATTACTTTGATGAACTGCAAGCTACAAAATGCTAGATTGCCAGAACTACCAGCAGGTTAAGAAATGTGCTAGAAGCCAGATTTTATGGCCAGATGCACTTTTAAAATCTGGAGTTAACTACTGAAGTAAATGAAGTAATACCTGATTTTCTTCACAGTAATTGAGACCAGGATCTAATCCCATGCCCTAAGGAGGGATTGGTAGTTCTTACTGCTGTTATGTTGTCCATATAAAATAGGATGTTTAACAATAACCTACCTGCCTTTGCACAACCATATAAAGGGATAAAACCTTGCTCTTGGGATGCTGATTTTGGGTCAGGAAGATGCCTCTTTGCTGGACCATTGTCACCTTGTTGAAATAGGTCTCTATTATCTTCTCTGTGCATGCATCTGAATTTGTTAGGGTGTGTGAAGAACTGTGTTTTCCAGGGAAACTTCCCAAGGGGCTCCTAATACTACTTGTAACTAATATTTAGTGTTTCTGTGTGGCTATTATCCACCTCAGACACAGCTGCATTTTGATAGTAGGAAGGTGATCAATACATACTGTATCAAATAATAATTATTTATTATTTATTGAGTACTGCGGGTAGGCTGCCTGCTATGCAAAATGTAGAAAAAGACAAAAACGTTTAGATACATGATCAGAGGGGGAAGGAAAGACAAATGGCTTTGCAGTCTGTCCCTAAGGCAAATGCATTCATAAGTGTCTGGAGTTGCAGTATGAGCATCATACACAAATTTTACAAGATCATAGGGTCTGGAGAAGACGGGCCAGGAGGTTTGATTTCTCACTTTTGGGTTTGTGTGCACTTCATGTGCATAATAATGTTCCTGTCTGCTAATGCACCTGTTTGAGGTGGACTTTTAGCATGATAACACATTAAAAAAGCTTTACGTACATGTTCCCCACAGTACATTTACTGTGCTAAGCACTAATGGTGATAAAATGATAAATAAAAATATCTAGGATGTACACTCTAAATGACTGAAATACTGATCCCAACACAGGCGATGGTGTCTGTCAGTTACTGTTATCTCTACTTGTACAAGTGAGGAAACGAGTGGAAAAAAAGTTTGAGATATTTGTACAAGGAAACTTAGTGGCTTGTTTAAATGAAGTGGGCAGTGTATAAATTGACTTGAAATATGCAGTAGGTTTGGGTCAACTCTGTGCTAGACGGGAAAATTCTTTGTGAACTTTAAGGGTTTTGGGGGACTCATGAAAGTGATTGTCTGAGGAAGACGCTTCCTCTGCTCTGACGGCAGGTCCCTGGTGGCAAACTGAAGGAAAAAATAAGCCGCATCTGCCCGGCTTCGCCTTGCTGCGACCAGAGGGGCAAAAATCCCCCCTTGCTGTGCCGGCCCGGTGAAGGAGCGCTCGAGGAACGAGACGCTGACGGGCCGAAGGCAGCCGAAAAGCCGCTGAACCTCTTTCCTGGGAGGAGGCGGCGGAAGTGTGGGAGGTGAAGCCCGGCGAGCGCTGCTACCCGTGCCCGGGGCCGTGCCCGCTGTCGGGGCCGGGCGGACCGTGTCGGGGGCCGGGGCGCGGACCCGCGGTCTCTTTAAAAGCCGGGGCCGGTCGGGCGGGCGCGGCGGCAGCAGGGGGCGGCGGCGGCGGCGTGCGCGGGGCTCGGGCTGCTCCGGCACCGCGGCGC